>JAEIIJ010018970.1:0-23664 GCA_018904815.1 Drosophila ogumai | reverse complement strand
AACCCGCAATCCCCGGCTTAGGAGGCCGATGCCTTCTCCATTAGGCCACTGGGGCTTGTTATTAAAGGATAACAATGTTTTTAATTTTAAATGAAATAGTTTTTTATGTGTTTCGAAATATTTTTAAGTCGGAAAATCAGGGGAAGTTGTTAATTGTTTAAAGAAAAATGCTAAACCATTCAAAGAATTTATTTAACGTTCAAAAGAAAGCATTTTAGACCCTTTAAGATGATTTCTTAGAGGTCCTCTGGCCTATATATCCAGTTACAAAGTATATATCTCCCAGAGTATATAGTTGCTGATCCAGAGAGTACACTGAGGGAAATAATTTCAGTTAAATAAAGTTAGAAAAAAAGTACTTTCCTTGACCCCAGGCGGGACTCGAACCCGCAATCCCCGGCTTAGGAGGCCGATGCCTTCTCCATTAGGCCACTGGGGCTTGTTGTTTTATGTTAAAATATTTTTTAATTTAAAATTAATTTGTTTATGAATATTTTAAAACCATAAAAGTTCGGGGAAGTTGTAAATTTTTAAAAGAAAAATGTTTCATTATACAGAAAATGTATTTAACGAACAAAAGAAAACATTTTTGAAAACTTATATTTTCTGGAAATAAAGTCACACAAAAAAAATAAATTTTGAAAAATATAATAACACAATTCCTGCATTTAAAATGGTATAAATAATAAATAGAAGAATAAGTAAAAATAAGAAATAGAAGGAATTGACTCAGAAACATGTTTTTCCTGCAATGAAAATATATAAAATTATTAATATTATAAATAATAATAACTTTAGGATTTTGTTCTTAACTGTTGTCCCTTTTTTTTCTCTCCGTGTTTTTACTGCTGCTCTTGTTCTTGATGTTGCCTGATCTTGTTGCTGTCATTTTGCTGGGACTTTTAATTTATTTATGGCTGGCCGACTGTTTGGCTTTGGCTGCCAGCATTCAACTGCCAACGGAGGGCCGCCAATCTGGCCGGGATGCTGGGATGCGAGGATCAGCCACAGTTGCCCAGTTGCCCAAGCAGTTAGCAGCCAGTGTCCAGTGTCCACGATCGAGTGTCCCCCTAAATGGCAATTAAGCAAACAATTTATAGCGAAAATGTTCGATTTAATTAATGTTCGGATTGCACGCAGAAATTAGCAAACACATGTGAGCGGTGCGAGTGGAAAGGAAAGTCCGACAAGGCCTGGCATTGGGTTGAGACTTCTGGCCAGAAGTTACAGGCCATAAACACGCCAAAATTTCGCCCCGACAGCGCCGGGCAATTTAAATAAAACTTTTGCTTAATTGCAATGCCAGCAACAGTGCAACTTGCAACTGCAACTGGAACTGCACGGACACTGCTCTCCGTTTTGCGATCGTTAATTTAAATTGAACACATTTAGGACATGGCACTGGGATGGACGCTCCTCGGGATGCATTTAATTGCCATCGAAGCCCGGTCAGGCCCCCTTAATCCTCCGAAGTCCGGGCTAAACGATTTCGTTTAATGCAAGTGCCCATCATTTTGGGCCGTTCCACGTGCTGAAAGTGATTTCGGGCCGGAGCTCCTTTCGGTTTGCCTCTCCAGGCCCTGCGGTCATTTTGGTTATGGCAAACCGGCAATTAAGGTTCCAGCTCCGCCTGAACCAGCTTCTCCTTTCTCCCCTCTCTTTGCCAAGCTTAGCCCACCGCCTAATGACTTTTTAATTGGCCTGGCCAAATCCGTCGATCAGTGGCAGTGGGTAAACTGCTCATAGACCAGCGGAGCTTGGTGTCTCGGATTACCAATTGAGCCATCAGCCAGCTGATACAGACTGTAATCCGAGACGCCTCCATCTAAGTCTGGATTCGCACCCGGATTCCGCAACCAGGACACAGTTTGGAGCACTGGCGTGACAGCTGCAGAGCCCCAATAATGTCTCAATCGCAGCCATAAAGAACGGAAGCTGCTGCTGCAGATGCGGAGGAACAGTAAAAAAATTGAGGCCAGCTCAAATTACAACTGGCACGCTCTGATCTTGATTTTGGAGTGGTTACTTTTTTTAATTTGAGGAAATCTTATTTTTTTTATGGGTAAATAAAGTAGTTATCTTTGGGTTTTTAATGATTCTTTAAACTTAAATATCTAATATCTTAAATATCTTAAATATCTTGGAAATTCTTAATAAATTATTTATATCATTTTAAGCTACTTTATCGAATTCTAATTATTTTTTCTAATTCTCAAACCCTAACTAATAATTTTTCTCATCTTTCCATTATCCTTATTTAAGCCCCACTTCCGCTCATCAATTTCCCATCGAACTGTTACATCTTCATGGCCCAGATGAGGGGTATTCCTGATATCCTGAACCTTAAAAATTAAGGCGAGGCACGCAAGCCTTCGACAGGCTAAGAAATTCAATTAAGCAACTGTCGTTCCCGAAGCTTTGACATGACTTAGATGCGGTTCGGGGGCTCCCACTCGCGATCGTGGATCTCGCAGCAGGGTGTGGCGCCTGTGGAAAGGACATCAATGGCCAGGGAGATGGCCATGGTCAGTGCCAACGCAGCGGGTATTGTGCATTTTAATGCCATTGACGGTGGCAAAAATATCGAGACAGAGATTGGGTTTGGAATTGGTTGCCCGGGACCCTGTCTGGGGCCCCGGTTGTTTATGCTGGTGTTATTTTCATTGCAAACAAATGATGAGGAACACGCAAACGCACTCAGACAGAGACTTCCCCGGCTCCAGCGAAGGCCCCGGGGCTGTGGAGACTCAAATTGAAATCACAATGACTTGAGGACTTCTCAAGACCGAGTGGCAGGCACATAAATAAATTCTCTGGCAGCAGGCGCAGAGCGAAATTTGAACAAACTTATTGGATGATTTTTATGGTCACTTAAACTGAATTTTATGTGGACCAGGCACCAGAGCAGCAGCATCAGCCATAAACTATAAGCCATAAATGAGAAAAGCCGGACAAGACGTTCGGTTCTGACCAGCAAAAAGATTCTGTGATTAAAAATTATTTAAAAATTCTATCTTCTCCGCCTCCTGGCTCTGCCAATCGATTGCATCTCAATTTTTCCCGTTCGTCGCTTTCCTCATTTTAATTTCATGTTACCAAGTTTTGTTATTTTTTTTTATGCTGTCCCAAAAAACCAAAAAGGCGTATAAAATATTTGCAGTTTATTAAGGCTGATTGAAATTTATGCGGCACCGCCGATATAAAAAGAGAAAAAGGGGAGCGAAATGAGGCGAAATTCCATCAGAGTGCTAATGCGTGTTTGATGCTGCTCGCAGGTGTTGAAGCAACTGCGTTTTTTATGATAAGATATAGCGCCCGAGACGGCCGATGGATCGATCCGTTGCAGCGTCCCGAAAATGAGACGAAACTTTAATGAGCCGCCCAGCATGGCGGAGCTGCTCCAGGAGGGATGACCTGGAGTCTCCCCTTCCTGCACAGAGAAAAACATTTATCATAAATTTAAAAGTGATTACACCCAAAAATCCCACTTGGAATATTAATTAAGGGTCAACCAAAATCAATTTTAATTGAATTACCACAAAATTATGAAGTCAATAACTAGGGAAGCATTTTTAATTAATTTTAATGACCAACCGCTGGGTTTTCTTTTAAATAAAAAAAAAGAGGTAGAGAGACCAGACAAAGGAGGATGAAAACGAATTATTTAAATGCTTAAAAATATGATATTTTAAATATTAATAATAGCAATTTTCAGCCTAAACTTACAATATATTTTTGTAAAAAAGTTTACTCATTTGTGAATTCTTAAAAATCTGTTCAGATAAAAATATAATAAAATATCAAAGGATTAAATACTAACTACTTTTTAAAATTAGAAAAAGGATTATTTATTACTTACTTCCTTATTTTAAAACCACTGTGCCTGATTAAAAAATGAATAAAAATTCAAAAAGAGATAATAAATTATTTATATGTTAGAAAATGACCCCTTCACTGCCTTGCAAAGGTTTTAAATTTAAAAATATTCTATTTTAAAAATCTAAAAATATTGTAGAATGTTTAATATTTAATTTACATTTTTAAAATAATATTTTTTCCTGTGATCCATAATAAACCTTCCGGCTGAAACTTATCTCTCAAGTGCCGTTGGAATTCTGCGAGCCAGGGCAACTCCTCAAAAAACCAAACTCTTGGCAGTTCGCTCTGGGATCTCGGGGTTTCTGAGCAACGAACCCGGACCAGTGATTGACCAAGTCGTGACTTGGCCGCCGCCCACGCCCCTGGAGACGCTGTGAGTTCCACCCTTTTCCCCACACTTTTTAACCGGAGACCCTCTCTGCAAATTGAGTTTGCAGTGCGGCCTTTTGTTTGCCAGGCTGCTAGACAAGTGCGTGGGCCAGGCTCAGCTCCAGCTCCAGCTCCAAGCGCAGCTGCCTCCAAAAGGGACACCAGTCTGGATTCCCAAGCCCAACTCTCCCCGATTCCCGATTTCAGGCCCAACTGGCGACATCTGCGATCTGCGGCGACGGCGCAGACTTGCCTTTTTAAGGCAAACAAGCCGACATCCCAGCCCAGGCCAACCCCAGCCAGACACCTCCTTCTCCTGCTCAAAGGAGGAGGGCGGCTCTTTCCTTCCAGCCCAGGTTAAGGCACTGCAGCTGTACTGGGTCTGAGCTGTGATGGCAGCAGCTGCTCCTGCAGTCACTGTGATTGGAATTAAATGAAAATAAATACCATATAAAATTATTAAAAAACCAAAAATTAAATAAAATCCTGGAATTAATATTTCTAAAGTCAAAAATGGTTAATTAATTATTTTCATATTATTTAGATATATTTTTTAACCAAGTAGCAAGCTCTAGTCACTAGTCAGGCACCTCTAATACCTGCCTGGGCATAATGTTCTGGTTCGCTTACATTTATGGCGATGTCTGGGCGATCGTTGCGTGCTTTCCTAAGCCGGTCATTGTTGCAGATGGGAGTGGAGTTGCTGTGGAGTGCTGTGGAGTCCGAGTGGGAGTGACTAGAGGAGGCGATGCGGGCCCGCGTGGGCCAGCTGCAGGTGTTCCCACAGACTGATGGGCGCCATTAGGCTTCGATGTGGGCGATGTATGGCACGCCCATTTCAATGAAATGGCGCCAGGAAAGGCGCAGCCCCCGAGGCGGTAATCTTTTGAAGCAAATTCCACGGAGCCACTTCTCTCAGTCTCTCAACATGTATGCAAATTATCGTCAGCGAGTTGGTGACACATAAAATGCAGTTAAAGGTTGGACACTCCACTCGCTTCCAACTGGTTGTCCGCTGTCGGGGATCGGTTTGGAATACGGAATGGCCAGCAATGTCAAAGGGGAGACAGACAATTACGCTAATGGGACACCAATGGCAAATTAATTAGCCCCAGGCTTTAGTCACCTTAAAAAACATGACCAGTTGGTGACGGTTGATCTTTAAACAAAGCGGAAAACCTTCGAATTAAGATTCTTTTTAAATGAGAAATTGTGTTAATATTTAAATTGAAGAAAGTACTATTCAAGGAATAATCAGAGATCAAGGATTTCATGACCAAATTAAAGAAGAAGAGGTATTCCCGCTCTTCACGATTTGTAGCTCCCAAATGAACCTTCAATTATTATTCCCCCTGAATACAAATTACTCTTTAATCAAAGTAGAATTTTTTCCAGGTGCCTCATTAGGTTTTAGCATATTATATTTTATGGATTTCCCGAGCTGCGCATAAATCCCAGCCCTTGGAAATCTTGATCCAGCAATCAAGTCTAATTGGCAGCGATTCCCCAATGCTTAATGCTCGATGGCAGCAGCAGCATTATCCCGCGGACTTGGTACAGGTGTCGATCATAAAGGCGGCACACCAGCAGCACCTGATCTCCTTGCCTCTGTGTGTGCTCTATACTATAATTGGATATACACATATTCGGTAGCCCGTTTGTGTGTGGAACCGCCTCCCCGATTGCTAATCGACCTGGCTGGCGCCGCAGCACCAGCAGCAGCATGTAAATTCAGCTGTGAGCCGAGAGCAATAATAATAATGTCCATAATTACACGGGTAGCACAGAGCCAAAGTCAATGAACAAGCGGCGGCGACAACAATGCCAACAGCAGCAGCAGCACAGCAGCAGCAACATGTTTGCCACAGCGGCAGCAACAATGGCATCAGAGTTCTTATCGCAACTTACAACTTGTTACGATTTCGTTGACCAAAATTGGTCAACGAATCGCGCTTAATTTGGCCAATTCAGTTTGGACCCAGCTCAGACTTGGCATTGTTGCTGCGAATTGTTTAATTGCCAGCGTATGCGGCGCCATAAATGCCTCACAATACAATGCTGCTGCTGCTGGAACAAAAAACTAAAGGAAGCGAAGGCTGTTTGGCGATCTGTGATCAACGATTCCATAATTGCAGTGACCAGGCAATTGATGAGACCGCAATCCGGAGTCAGATCAGTGATGCCAGCAGCCTACTTTTAAAGGGAGTTTAAAAAATCAAGGAAAATATAAAAAAGATTTAAGCCCAGAAAGAAACTCCCTTTATATATTATTTATATTTATGTATGTAAGAAACTAAAGCTAAAACAAAATGGCCCGAAACTGCCACCACTAGTTAGTCAAGGACCAAGGTTCCTAAGATCATGTCCCTGCCCAAGTCTGGCGGCTAATGATGGGCCCCCGCCAGCCCATAAAAGTGAAAAGAACATAAACTTAAAGCGCAACTCGGCGGACACTTAGCGGCCAAAGGCGGTGGCTACCCTCGATCGCCGTGACTTCGGGAATTGGTGTGAAATTGGCCAAGTGGAGGGAGGGATGCCTTCCTTCCAGGAAGCGGCCAACACTCGAGCCGTGTAATTAGGCGTATTCTGGACCCAACTGGCGGCTGTTAAAGCTGTTAAGGCCGCGCAGCTCTTCGCATTTATCAGTGCAAACAAGCGTTAAGAGCTCTCGCTTAAGCCAAAATCAAAAAGGCAGCGAAAAATATAAGGAAAATGGGTTGAAATCGATAAGAAGGATTTTTATATTTTAAGGAATGATAACTTAGCTTTTCATTTAAACTAATAAAATATGTAAACATATCTTCAACAAATTATTTTAAATATTTTTATACATTTTTTAAAAAGAAGATAATATATTTTGTAGGAATGAAACCTGTAGCTTCCATTTAAACCCATGTGTAAACATATGATAACAGAACACCTTCTAGCTTTTTATTCCTTTAAAAAATAGGAATATCTCTATAAAAATTTACAAATATTTAAATTAAATAAATTTCTAAATAATATTAATATTATTTTCTTTTAAATTTTTGAATCTGAACTTGAATTTTCGGTGCCCGAATAATGGTTCAGCATAAGCACACCCCACTGTACGCCCTTTGGCGAGGCGAACGATGTTTTATGCCACAACTAATAAGGATAATTGCAACGCCGACTGGGCGTTAAGTGAGTCCAGACGGCCCGTTTCGGCTTTGGCTTTAGCTTCAGCTCCAATTTCGCTGCGGAAATTTGACAAATTGCCATCGTCGTCGCGGCTACTCCGGCTGCTGTTGCTGCTGTCTTGTAAACGGTTGCAGGTGTTTTGGATGGGCGTGGCCCGGCTTGATTTGGACTCGGATACGGATTGGGATTCGGACCCTCGCAAAGTCCGATTTGTATCGCTGTCCAATTAAGCCGGGCAACATGCGGCAGGCAACATGTTGCCTGCCTGCCTGCGGAGACCCAAGATATTGCTAACGAACCACTGACAATGCAACGCCGTCACTTTGACACTCCCGCCAAAAGCACAACGGAGGAATTACGAAAAATTCATTACGATTTCGATTTAAGTTGAATAATTATTTATCTAGATAATGCTACTCATTCGGCCGACCGAGACTCCGCTGACTTGACTCGCTGTGATTCATATCGCGATTCATTCAACGGCAACAGTTGTTGCTGCTGCAGTTGCTGTTGCTGCTGCTGCTGCTGCAGTTGCTGCTGCAATCTCGAGCAGCAAATGGCAACGGCCGCTGCCTGACATAAAACAAATAGACTGTCAGTTTATGTAGCGTTCGGAATGACTAAATGTTGCCGTGATTGTGCCCCCGCCGACCAACAACTATATGGCTTCTCGATGGCTGTAGGTGGATTTAAATCGGGGATAACCGTAATTGCAACGGTAGCAGGAGTGTTAACTGTGATGGATGTGGGGATATCCTGTTAGAGAAAGCCTGGGCGGATTTAGATTAATGGGAATTTGCAAGGTTAATGGAAAGCTAAATAAATTTAATTGGGAATTAGCTATGTTTTAAATATCAAGGAGCTCTTTGGGATATATCTTTTTAAAAGTAAGCATTCAGAGATAACCGGAAAT
The DNA here is from genome assembly GCA_018904815.1 of Drosophila ogumai. Lineage (NCBI taxonomy): Eukaryota > Metazoa > Arthropoda > Insecta > Diptera > Drosophilidae > Drosophila > Drosophila ogumai. The sequence continues at coordinate 15,341 of JAEIIJ010018970.1, read as the reverse complement.
AATAAATAAATGATATATAAACACTAAGATTTTGTGGTTAAAAATGTAAAATTTAAATTACGTATTCAGAAAACTACCCAAGTAACCGAAACAAACTTCCTAAATTGTTGGAATTAATGGGAATTAGCAAGGTTTATCGATAGCTAAATTAATTCAATTGGATAATAGAGAAGGTTATTAATGTACATTTGTAAATTTATAATATATTTTAAGTATAGGATGAATTGAAACTTGTACATTTTTTGTAAATATATACATAGGAGTTTCTTAAGATATTCATATTCAATCGTAAGCTCTTTGAGATAACCGGAAATAATAAATAATTGATAAATATACTCTAAGCTTCAGTATTTATTTTAAAATTTAAATAACCTATTCAGTTAAATCCCCAAGTAACCGAAACGAATTTTATAAGTCTCTAAATACTTCACGTAATTATTAGCATTTGTAACCGCAGCTGATGTAATGCTGCGATTAATGTCGGGAGCTAGCAGAACTCTTGGAATGGTTGCAATTGCACCTGTCAGCTGCCATCAACAACAGCTGGGGCGCCCAAGCACCCCCCTTAGACCCACCCCACCTGCAGGGTAAGCCCCCTCTGGCAGCAGGGGCGGTGTCTCATGCTTAGCATATTTCCCAGGCAATGCCGGGCGACTCAATTACAACTGGCCGGCTGCACACGACATGGCGTATCTCTCGATTCGCATCGAAACTATATCTCTCCTCGGCGAGTAATTAAAAATGCGTGAAAGCGCGCAGCATTCTGCTATCGTTATCGCTGAGCCCGTCGCAGAGGGGCTCAAATAAATCAAAGCGTGGACCAGTTTGCAGATCAAAAAGCAAATAAAAACCCAAGCTGAATAGCACAAAAAAAAACATATAAATAAATAAAGGAAATCCATTGGCGGGCAACGGCAAATTTTAGCCAAGATTTATGTGGCCATAAAGGCGATTAGAGAACCAGGCGAAACGTCAAAAGACAAAATGCACGGCAGAAAAAAGAAAACCACCGCAACAGCATCCATGTCCGAGTCCAGTTTGCACTTTACACGATTTTGTAATTTATTTCTGACGCTTCGATTGGCGGCGGCGGCGGCGGCATTCTAATGGCAAGTGCACCTAGCTGCATATATATGTACATATATAGGTATTTGTATAGGAGTATATATATGTAGATGGTGTGCCACTGGCGGTGTTCACACTTCCAATTGCCAATTTGCATATTTTTGGCATACGTAATGCCAGCAACTGCAGCAGGAAGGAGTATGTGCAGCTTCAGCAGCAGCAGCAAAAAACCAATGAAAAAAACAACAAACAACAGCAACAACGAGCATAAATCAGAGCCACGTTTATATTCCTTTATCGCCCGCCAGCATCTCCGTCTGGCAATTCATCTCGCACTCAATTTCCATTCGTTTTGTATTTGTTTACGGGGCGCATAATTAATTCCAATTGCGCATGCGAGCTAAAACGTTGCGCATACGCCGTGTAGGCTCACACCTCGAGTGTTTGTCGCGTGACACGAGCTTTAAAATTGAGCTATTAGCGAATTATGACTAAATTGTGGGATTTTAATGAAGAGAATTAGTTGAATGTCGTATGTAAAGTGTTTAGAAATCAATTTTGTCTATTATATTAAATATTTCATTTTCTTTAGCTTACGTTTAAATTATAAGAAAATTCTAAATATTTACTCAAATTTTTTATATTCAAATCAATTTGAATGTTTTAAAATACACTTTCCTTATGTCACGCCATCACCTCTAATTCTTTTATTGCCTGGCCTAAGTTTGAGGTGTTTTTTGAACCCGCCTCCTTGGAAATTGGTATCGCCTCACGTGGGTGTCTTAGGGGCGGCGGGGGGATTGAGGATTTGAAACCAAGTGGAGAGCCTGGGAAGCTCAAAAGCACACTCTGGCCAACAGTAGAGTGGCTGGCCATTGATGCCGCTGATGTGTTTTGACTGCTGAGCTGATTTACGGCCAGCGCCTGCCGAGCGGCAATTTGTTTGGACGCAGGCGTTACTTGGTTAGGAGTTGGCTTGCTTGGAAAGAGGCACCATCTCCGGCCAAGGCCAAAGAGGCGAATTAACGCGGCAGTCGCCACATAACTTGCCGAACGCATAAAACATGTTAAGTAATCAATTGCTGGCCCAGCAAAGGCCTCAGAAACGGCAGCCACATAGAATCAGAGGTGTCAGTAGAACTATTTTAAGAACAGAATGGATTAAAAATATAAATAAATATGGGAAAATATTATATATATTATAATTTATAAAAAAATAATAAAAACACCTCTCATAACAATTTTAAGTTATTTTTTATGGCAATAGTAAGAAGATTTTATATTTAAGAAGCCCGCTAAATAACACACAACAAATCTCTTTTTAAAAAGGACAACTTAACAGCACTGCCTACCTAGAATCCAGCCCAGCATCAGCTCCGAGACCAAGTGTTCATTGCCAATGCCATCGTCCAGGGTCCAGCCAACAATTGCCGCATTTTTAAGGGCCTCCAAACACGTGCAACTCGTTGTCGCTGCCCCCTTCTGCTGCTTCTCCTTCATCGTGGCAACTTCAAAGTATCCTGCGGCATAATGCGCTTAATAAACCATGAATCACTGTCCACTGAGGAGGCTGTCAGGGCTTCAGCTGCGTCTGCAGCAACCCAGCAACCCAGCATCCCAGCAGCAGCAGCAGCAGCAACATGGCAGGAGCAACAGCAGACGGCCAACATTGATTTTGTCACGACGCAAACACTTTAAAGGCAATTGCTGAAGTGCGCTGCGTCCTCGTCCTCGTCTGCTTCAAGTAAATGATGTGCGCATGTGATAAAGGGCTTGAGTTCGAGCCAACGCTCCACCAGGTCCGCGGCTCCAATCCCGACTTGAATCCCTTGTTGTTGCTGTTGTTGTCGCCGGTGGTTGAGTGGCATAAAAAACGACTTGCACTTGGACTTGAGCTGGTTCTCCCTCTCTCTCCCCTTGGGCTGCTGCAAACTCCAAGCTACGACTCCCACTCCTTCGACGACTCCATGGGGGCTATCAACATTCTCAGGTGCGCCTGCGCGGCCTTTGTTTCGGCCATGGCCATTGGGCATTCGACATTGCCGGCTTTTGTCAGCTCCTTACTCAGCTGGCCCCCGAAAATTGACTGGACTTTAGCGGGATGCACAGGGAGAAAGGGATGGGTAAGCTAAATATGTTTTTTAGTTATTGTAAAGAAGGTATTAAAGCTTAAAAGAATTTTTTTTCTTTAGGATATTGTAGTAATATTGCTAATTTTCTACCCATAAATCAGTTTGTAATTTCTCTCTCTGCTTGGCTAACCCTTAGCCCACCATTGAACTAGTTAAGTTGTTAGCTGGGCCTCAGGGATCGGGCTTGGGCAGAGGCTGGTTTCAGGAGTGTGTAACCTCTTTGGATTTCGCAGTGGCTGCCTCCACCCCTTCCAGCCCGGGATCATTAATCAGTTTGGGTTCATCAGCGGCAACATGGTTCATTAGCTTTGGTTGCTTGCGGTTGATGTTGCTGCGGCTGCTGCTGCTGATGTTGCAGTTGCTGTTGCCCCGTTTGGCGGCTGCTGCTGTCGACGATTCTAATCATAAGGCACAGCACCAGGAACGGTCTCTCTCTCACTCTGTGGCTCTCCTCTGCCGCCGGCCAAGTTAATTGGCTAGAAGTTTTGCATAGGAACAGCCTCCGATGGCCGCTTTGGCGGCTAAATCCGAATCGTCTGCCTGGGCTTATTTGGTAGCAGCTGGAAAGAAAAAACACAACTGCAGGAAAAACCACAGGTATTATCAGCATCTGAGCCGCAAATCCTCCAAAGACTCTACCACTCCAAGCAGTGTGTGTGCATATTTACATGTGGCCAATGATTCCGTTTTCCGTTTTCGGCACAGGGCTTGGATTCAGACGAAGTATATAGCTCTCTATGGCAGTGATCTTGTCGCAGCCAGTCACGTCCGATAATGTTGACAGTTTCCAGCTGCTCCGCCAGCTACTGGTTGTTCAGTCGTCGTCGAGTTTTATTTCAGTTCCTCGAGCGTGGGAATAATCTTGGCAACACGCTGGGTCTCCTCTAGCCCAGGGGTCCACAAGTGGGCACAAGTAGTGCCTGAAAGGTACTCACACTTGCCCGTCAAGTTCCCGATAAAAGATACTGACTTGACATGGCTGACAGACCCATAAAATCTTCCCTGAAAACTATCTATTTTCTTTATCCTTATACCTTATTTACTTACTTAAAAATTCTAATTTTTTAATTTAGAAAAACTATATAAATACCAAGAACGTAAACCTTTAACAAAAAAAAATCGTTACCCACAAGAACTCATTTACTGCGGTTAACTTTTAATGGCCGACTTCCCAGCCTCCTTGGAGTCGTTGACAAATCACGTTGGCAGCCAACAAGTCTATCAAAACCCGACAACATTTGCATCTGGCCGGGGAGCGGTCTTTTCCAGATTACTTGACTTCATCACCATGATGGAGCAGGCCAGGCCAGAGCAGAGCTGGGAGCTGGGAGCAGGGAGAACAACAAGCATGTTGCAGCTACCGAGTTCCCCGACGACAGGATGCATAAAATTTATGAAACAACGACGCCTTTTGCGCACATAATTAAATCAGACAAAGCGTAGCTCATGTAAATCCCCACTCGGTGCCAGGGTAGAGCTCCTAGCCCAGCCCACAGAGGGGCCAGAGAGACACCAGCCACATGGCCACCGCCACCGGATGCTGGAAGAGCCAGAAATGCAGCTTGACTATTTTTAATTACCGGACAAACATCTGCTCCAGCTTCGGCTTCAGCTGCCAAGCCAAGTGGGGTGGCCTTCAGTGATGGGAAGAAAATTTAAGTATACAAATAATACACATTAAAATATATATAAAATTATAAAAATAAATATTAAAAGATTATTGCACTTATAATTTTATAATTTAGTCAAAAGCTATCAACGTAGTGGAGTCACTTCCGATCCTATAAATCATATAAATTCTTGATCAGCATCAACTGGCAAGTCTTTTTAGCAATTCTTTAAAATTGCCAAAAATTTATATTTATTTAAATTTAAATTGTAGAATACAGATTTATTAGCCTATAGTGGAATTGAATTTGATGTTTTTTTTTGGCTAAACTAAACATTTTTAAACTTTGATTTGTCCAACAAATTATCATATGGATAATGGATAAATATCCATTTCAAGAATTTACTTATTTCCTGTTTTCTGAAAGGGTAATGAGATTTTATTTGGAGAAGCATATAATCCATATCTATTCTTGATCAGCATTAACAGGAGCATCTTTCTAGCCAAGTCCTGAAAAACTTTTTTTTTTTTAATTTTTCAAAATTTGATAAGGGGTTACACCATTAAAATTTTCAGAAATTGGCAAAAAATTCGATTTCTTAAAAAATTAAATTTATTTCGCAAATATGTTAACCTAGAAAAAACTTGCATAAAAAAGCTTTCCGAATTGAATTTGATGCTTTTTTGGCTACGTTATGCAAATTTTAAACTTTGATTAGTCAAACATACTATTATAAAAAAATATATAGATAAATATCCATTTAAAGAATTAAAATATTTTTAGTCTTCTTGAACGGTATTAGTCTTTCTAGCCATGTCAGAAAAAAAAAATTTGTTTTAATTTTTTGCTAAATTTTATAAGGGGTTACACAGTTAAAATTGTCAAAATTGGCAAACAAATTTAATTTAAATAAATGATATATTCAACATTTATTCCCTCAAAAAACGCTTACGCTAAAAATGTAATTATTTTACACATAAATTGTATAGCTTAGTTACTTAATTTTTTGCTATAATTTAAGCAAATCTTTTACATACTTCATTCGTTAACTATTAAATATAAACCCTTAATATATTCCTAGATAAACCCCAACCAGATATTTGCCATCTCTGGCTTCCTGGCAAATGGCACTGTAATTGTTATGGTTTGGCATGGGGCCTGGGGATGGGATGGGCACGGATTGGAGCTGGGATTGGGAATGATGCTGGGACTGGGAGCGAGCGACTGGGTAGGCATGCGAATCAATTACATATTACAGCCGCTCCGGCGACGTCGCAGCGATTAACTGCAGTGACTTCAGAGTTTAGAGAACTGTGCAACACTAACCTGTTCGAGCGTCGGATTCGATTCGATGCCGCTTTCATTAAAGTGCAAATTATGACTTGCCAGTTCCGCCAGGTGTTGTGCCCGCCTGGCCTATTTGTCTTGAGTGGCCCGGCTTTGCCCAGATCTCCTCCGACGCCGCCGCCCCGCCCCGCCCGATATCTTTGTGTATCTGGGAGCTGGGAAAGAGCCACCGCCAAGATGTAGGGGCTCTGCCCTTTAACGTATGAAGTTATCAACGCCATCGTCGCCGCAGCAACAGCAGCAATAGCCCCACATTATTTACAGCTTTTACAACATTAATTGCTACCTGTGCGCACATCTGGAGTTGTAAATGACTCTGGTGGCCCCTTTTTTTCCCCCTGAAAGGCGATGGTATTGTCTGAAAATAGACAGTAATTATTTTTGATTTAATTCATATTTTTACTAGAGATTAGTATTTAAAAACTTTACTTAAAATATATATTTTTTAAAATTAAAGGCGGTGATTAAATTAATTTTTTTTTTAATTTGAAGTCCAATTTAACGCTTAAAATAATGTAACTTATAATCATTAATAATCATTATAATCATTATAATCATTACAAAAAAAATTTAATTTTTCGGTTAAATGTATTTTCCAGTTTATATTTAGGAAAACTTAAAAAAATAATATATAAAATCGTTTTAAATTCAAATTATTATTTTAACTAAATATTTTTATAAATAGCATTCGTAATTTGAAATAAATATATTAACTCTTTTTCTTGCTAAATTTCTGTCACACAAATAAGTTTAATAATAATAATTTTATTCATATTGCAAGGCACTGTCTTGCAATTTTCAAACTCCTTAAAACTTTCATCATAAAATATAAATTAAGTTTATGTAATTCAATATTTTTGGTTAGAAAATCATAATGTTTATTATTTAAATTAACATTAAGGAACTGTTTTTAATCTTCTGCCATTTAACAATGGTATCACATTTCCTCTCCAATAACATTTAATGTCTTAATTAATGAACTCTGCACTTGGGGCAGCGAATATTCTCGATGAAGCACATTTGGTAGCCCTGCATCTCAATCATAAGGTCCTGGATATTATACTCGATGTGATTGTAGGCCATGTGCCAACGACAGGAGCCCCCGCGTTTGGCATTGATGAGGCTGCATAGGGAAAATAGCAAATTAAAATAATATTACAAAAAAAAATAAGAATAATTACCGGCACAAGTGTTTCATCACATCGTACAACAGGTTGAATTTCTCAGCCCTCACCAGACTGCAGATCTGCATGTAAATCATTTCTACGTCCGCTGGCAACGGCACCTCCTCGTTGCTAATCCATACGTTAAGAACGCTCTTGAAATCTCCCTCCAGCATGTTGGAGGGCACCTCTTCCTTGGGAGATGGAATAGCGGGAGGGTAATCGCTCTTGGGCACCTCATCCGGGGACCTGTTGATGTACTCAAGTAATGCAGGATGCGTATACTTGGGCAGCTCCTTGATGTAGTCCGTCACAATCTGGTCAGAGCGACAGTCGTTCTCGTACTCCTTGCGGGCAGCTGCTCGCTTCTGCAAGCGAGCCAGGCCAGCACGGGAAGTGGAGGGGCAAAGATCGCTGGCATTAAGGGGACTGGTCTGCCTTAGTGGGCTCCTTACAATAAAAGGTGGCGGCGGCGGTATCTCCTCATTCGATGGAGTGGGTGAGAAAGCGGGGCTTATTGATTTCCTGGCAGGGTCATTATTTTTCTTCTCCATGAGTAAGAATTCATTCCGATTGTTGAGCAACTCACAGCGTATTTCCTCCGGCATGTGCGCCAGAAAATCTGGATCGATTTCATGTGGTTCTACTTCAGTATACTTCAGTTCTGGTTCAGAGCTCTTTGGTTGCTCCTTGATCATTGGTTTTTGAACCTCTGCTGCTGCATTTAACATACTTAACACATTCCTGGGCTTGGTCTTGGCTATAACCTCGGTTACTTTTTCCACTGGCTGTTCGTTTGGAGGCTTAAACGGGTAACGTGTCCTCTTCTCGGAGATTTTAATAAACATTTGCTTGAGAACGTTATCCTTTCTAACTTCGCAGGCGTCCTCGAGCTTAGTGAGATGTATGCCAAGTCCACGCAGCTCATGGAAAGGCAGATCGGCTTCCTTCATCAGGTTAAGGACAAGGCCGGTAATCACATTGACATTGTCGGTGGCAGTCTTGAGGTTCGAAGACTTGTTGACAATATCGCAAACGCCGTGGCCCATGTACTTGGAGGTTTCCACAGGTGCCTCGGCAGCGCGGACCATTATCTTTAGATTTATGGACTTGGTCTTGCGCTTGACCTCAATCAGACGTTTGGTGACCTCGTCACTGAGCTGGCGCAGGAATTGCTCGCACTCGGTGGCCTTAGTGAAGCGAATGCCAAAGTTCATCTCGGCAGAAACGGTTTTGCGAGCCTGAAAAACAAAAGAAAATTATTGATGTCAGTGATAGAGTAGTCCTCGATTTACCAACCTGCTCATAAACCAAGGGACGTGGATCGATGCCCCGGCAATTGTTGTGTAAATTCAGTGCCAACTTCTTGCCCAGCAGCATATCCAGCCTCGCCAGCGAAGTTTGCTGCACATCGCCGCAGTTGTTCAGGCCAGCCTGCTTGAGTTTGTGGCTCATACTGCTGCCCACTCCAGGCAGAGTTTCCAAGGCCATGAGGGCCATGTAGGCCAAGATATTCTGGTTGGATGTCAGCAAGTGCTGGCCATTCGGCTTGGCCTCCTTGGTGGCCAGGCGGGCCAGTAACCTTAAAAAGAATAAGATATAATTATAGTTATTATTTCATATTTCAGTGTCCACCTACTTATTGGGTCCCACTCCCGCCGAGCAGGGACATCCCGTCTTGGTGCGGACTTCCTGCCTGAGGTGCTCCACAAAAGCCATCACATCCACTTTCAGTTCATCCACCATATCGGTCAGCTCCACGAACATCTCGTCACAGCTCACAGCCTCAATGTTCAAGGTGTACTGGGCCACCGTATTGTACAGCGTAAAGGCCACCTCTTTGTAGCCATCAAAGTCATAGGAAATCGTCTTCAGCTCCGGGCAAAGCTTCAAAGCTTGCCCCACAAACATGCCGTTGCGAATGCCCTTGTCCCGAGCCTCGTAACTGCAGGAGGCAATCTCCGAGAGTGACATTTTCTTATCAAAGCCCGAACGCACCTTGTCCACCTTGTTGTCGTCGTGCAGGCGATGCTCGAAGCGCTGCGCAAACAGCTCCTGCTCCACCTGTCTGTCCGCCTGCGGATGCACGGGCACATCGGTGGCTGCACTGCCTCCTTTAGAGTGGGTAACCGCCACAGGCAGGCCACGGAGCTCTGGATGAGACCTGAGACCCACGGAAACGAAAAAACAATCCATATCGATGTGCATCACGTAGCGCAATCCAGTAATTTCAGTAGCTCTCTTTAGATTTTTCAGTGCCTCCCGCATGGGAAAGTCTTTGCTGGCATTGGCCTGTCGCAGCTCGCAGACATACTGCTTGAAGCCAGCTCCCAGAGTGGCGATGTGGTGCAACCGGGAGTTCTTGTAGAATTCAGACAGAAAACGAGGATCGGCGGCGGTGCGTGCATGATTCGAGTTCGACGATGTGCTGGACAGATTGTTGATGGACTGATTGATCTCGGACAAACTGCTAGTCTCGGCTTTTTTCTCCGGAGAGGTAGCCACAGCCTGCTGCAGCTCTCCAAGAATCCCGGCCAGATCAATTTCCATCTTGTCTAACGGTGGCTCTGCTGGATTCTCTGCCGGTGCATCTACCTCCATTTTGCTCTCATTTACACTGCGATTTTTAACATTTGCAAAGGTGATTCTCGGCTGTGAGGTTTTCTGGTTGGTGAACAGCAAATAGGGCTTGTAGTCCACTATCTTATTCTGCGCCAGACAGTCCACCACCCACTTGGCGCTTATGAACTTGCTCAGATTCATGTTCCGCACTTTCACGTCCGGCAGAGTGGAGGCGATTGTGTAGGTGGTGTGCGAACGTTCGTAGTGGTGATAGGTTCCACCATGCACCATCATGATGCGCTTTAGCTCATCCGCCGAAGGATCGGTGCGGCCATTCACAAAAATCGAGATGCCTTGAAATAAGTCAGACTTGCGAAATGGATCGCTGGCGGCAGCGAATTGCTCCTCCAATTTGGACTTTTTGGCTTCAAAGTAGCCGCCCTAAGGGAAAGGTTTTCGGTTATTTAAGATGTGCATTACATACATTGTTAAAAGGGTTACCCATTCTCCAAAACCATTGTGTTCATCACGTGCCATTAATTCTTTTTGAAATCATCAAGAAATGAAGAAAACTCCGTGCAAAAATGTTGCGGTCTTTTGCCAGTGTTGAAAAGCGTTGTAGTGTTATCGACCACGACTATCGGCTCTCAGCTGTTTCTTTTGATAGCTTTCTGGTAACTCTACTTGTTTCAGTGTTGCAAAACACCCGCTGTTATATTGTTGCAATTTTTGTTTGTTTTCAACGCGAAAGATGTGGAAGTACGGACAAAACCAAGGCAATCAGGGGCCGGCTGGCCCTGGAGGAGCCGGCGGTGGCCCCAACATGATGCCCATGGGCGGCTTTGGCATGCAGCACGGAAACATGCAGCAAATGCACATGTCGCCGCAGCACCAGCAGCAGCAGCAACAAATGGGCATGATGGGCGGAGTTCCAGGCGGCATGCAGATGAATCCCCAAGGCGGAGGCCCCGGCGGTCTGATGCCCGGTATGTCACCCCAGCACCAGATGCAGCAGCAGCAACAGATGATGCAGCAGCAGATGATGGGACCGCAGCAGGGAGTCGGCGTCGGAGTCGTGGGAATGGGCGGCGGCGTGGGCATGGGAGGGGGCATCGCCTCTCAGCAACAACAGCAGCCGCAGGGCCTTCCCCAGCAAAATATTCCCCAACAGCAGCAACAACAACAACAGCAGCAGCAGCAACTCAACCCGGGACCCGGCATCGCCGCCGGTGGCTCTGGAGGAAACAACAATATGCTGGCCATCTCCCAGCAAAACCCACACAAGGAGATTAACATCGTTCAGCTTTCGCGTCTCGGTCAGGAGACGGTCCAGGACATTGCTTCGCGCTTCCAGGAGGTCTTCTCCGCCCTGAAGAACATCCAGCCCACGTCGCATCGGGATAATAACACGGAAAAGAAAGTTCAGGAGTACTTCCGCACCATCCGGCTGCTCTTCAAGCGAGTCCGCATCATTTACGAGAAGTGCAACGACGCTGGCATGGACTATATGAGCGCGGAGAGCCTGATTCCCTACCGGGACGAGCCGGAACCAAGGATCGAGCCCTCACAGTGTGATGAGTACCGGAAGGTCCTGCAGGAAAACCACGAGCTCATAGAGACGGTTAAGCTCAAGAACCGGCAGCTGCGCGAGATCATTGACAGGACCCGTATAATAATCTGGGAGATAAACACAATGCTGGCCATGCGAAGGTCTTAGGTTCATTAAACACTAGAAATGTAATATAATTTGAATATAAACTCAAAACATTGCCAACAAAATAAATTGTTTTCTTTTTTTAATTTTTTTAATTTAAAATCCAACGACCCCCTATTATGGTAAGTCTCTGTCTTCGCTACAGATGTTTTTAACATTGTTTGTAATTTTACAACACTATTGATCAAAGTTTCCCACCTTTTCTATCCATCAATGTTAACAACCTGCTGCAAAGAAGAAGCAGAATTTGTTGTGGGCGAACACCGAGATTTTTTACTAGAAACAATAAACCACGAAACGCACTTAATTTAACAATTCCAAGTAAATAAAAACACCTGCAGACATGGCGAAGATGGCATTTCAGCACCAGGCCGGCACGGCGATGGAGTGCTTGAGCGTAAGTTATGAATGAAGGAGTTCCACCGTAAAGACGCACACACGCACACAACAGACTCCAGCGCAGCGCTTATGTGTGTGTATTGGTGGAATTGGGTCGCGGGAGCAAAAAAAAAAAACTTTCATATTTGAGCAATAGATTTACCTGTTTTTTTTTGTTACCTGAACTGTAGATTCCCATCACGCTGCACAAGGAGAAGGACTACGATCAGGAGGGCCGGGAGATCCTCAAGTGCGGCTTCAAAATCGGCGGTGGAATCGATCAGGACTACAAAAAGAGTCCACAGGGTTACACGGATTATGTGAGAAGAGATTTTAAATATGATGCACAGAGAGAAAAAAATCATTCAGAAAGCGAATTTGTAATGTTTATTATGGAATGTTTTGTAAACTGATTTTTTTTATGATTTATGGAAATTGAAATAATGGTTTTATTTGTAAGAAAAATTCTTCAATAACCTTTCAAAAATTATTTTAATATTATAAAGGCTTTATTAAGTGATAAAATAGAAAAAAAAATCGTGAAAAAGTAGCATTGAGACAAAAAACTTCATACAAAAGTAAACAAATATCTTAAAAGTTAATTTAATAATGATATTCGTTAAAATATACACTTTCTCCTAAAGAATACTTATATTTAGACTTAAAAATAACACGAGTTATTTTAGTTTTCAGGTTAAAGAGCTTTTCTACTTTATAAAATCCCCTTCAGTTTGGTTTTCTGTCTGAAATTTGAACATAAATTCCAATAATATTAAAGTATATCTTCATTTCCCATGTCAAACCAGGGCATCTATGTGACCGAGGTGCACGAGGGCAGCCCCGCCGCCCGTGCCGGCCTCCGGATCCACGACAAGATCCTCCAGTGCAATGGCTACGACTTCACCATGGTCACCCATAAAAAGGCCGTGAGCTACATACGGAAAAACCCGATACTCAATATGCTAGTGGCCCGCAAGGGTGTTACCTCGACTTAAGTGGATTCCCTTGGAGCGGGTCTCCAGCGCTACTCTAGCAGTATTTGCAGCGGCATCTAAACTAAACCACTTCAGCGCCACTCTTGGCCAAGGATCTCTTCCTCGCCCCACTTGCAGCCTATCCACATACTTAGATATACCATATATAGCATATATATATTCATAACTTATGCATATCGCGCACAGAGACATACATGTAGCCACCTAGCAATGCTTCTTGTTGAATTCTTGATTTCTTTGCCTCATCAGTTGTTGAACGAGAACAAAACCGAGAGAACAGATTGCCAAATACCGAATATAAACAATTTTGTACTTTTATATATACAAACCCATGTGCAGAGAGACCATTCCAAAAACGAACGCAAAGTTGTTAAGACAAACAAATACAATACATTCAAAGTGCATACTTGTGATAAATGCCGCTTACTGTGCAGATACATTGAAAAGATGCGCTGAAAAGGGCATCAGCTAAGTTTTACAATTGAGTTTTTAAATGTTAGATTGCGTTTTTTGAATAAATGTTTGCGAACTAGGTGTCTTTATAGAATATTTCTAGTTTTATGAATCATTTGAAGTTTGTATTCGCTTTGATACTGATTTTGGGCATACGCTTTTGTAAACGAATTAATTGAACTCATAAATACTCGTTAAGTAAAAGTACTGAATATGTGTTTCATTAAATAAATTGAATAAACTAATACAATTTTAAGTATATTTAAAAATATGTGCGTGTTTTTAAACTTTTTTTAAAGGGCATTCTGGTAGATTTCCTATAACTTTTTTATCTTTAAATATTTTTTAATACAAAAATTAAAAATATTATATGCTATTTAATTAAATAACCATACCCCTCTTAATAATATTCCATAATCTATGAAATAGGAAATTCAATTGTTTATTGTGTAAATCCACTTTAGATTAGAAATTCCCTAGCTAATTAGTTGTTTTTTTCTCAGCTCAAATTGTTGCTAATGCCAATTGAAATCTCCCTAGTTATGACGACTTAGCCCACCTTGACTTTGACCTTAATTACGCGTTTACGTTTAGTAATGATGCTAGCAGCCGGCGACCACAGTAAATGAGCAACAAAAACTTACATGACGACAGCGGAAAGCCTTTTTTAATTACAAAGTACTTTGGATTTACATACACACACAAACACACATCGAAAATATATATTGGTTACTAAATGGAATTCGGAAAGAAGAAATATACACACAACAGACAGCGCTGGGAGGAACTTGCAGGAAGCAGGAACGGAGGCAACGAGCTACTTGTTGGCATATCCATTGGGATTCTGGCTCTGCCAGCGCCACGTATCCTCGCACATCTTGTCAATGCCTCGGACAGCCTTCCAGCCCAGCTTCTCCTCGGCCAGCTTGGCGTCCGCAAAGCAGGTGGCCACATCTCCAGAACGACGATCCACTAACGTATAGGTCACCTTCTTGCCGGAGGCCTTCTCGAAAGCCTTCACCATGTCCAGCACAGAATAGCCCACGCCAGTGCCCAGATTATACGCAAAGAAGCCCGTCTCGGCGATGTTGCGCAGCTTGTCCAAAGCCTTCAAATGACCCTCGGCCAGGTCCACAATGTGGATGTAGTCGCGCACGCCTGTTCCATCCTTGGTGGGAAAATCACTGCCGTAGACACTCAGGCTGGCTCGACGACCCACGGCCACCTGGGCGATGTAGGGCATCAGGTTGTTGGGCTCGCCGTTGGGATCCTCGCCAATGCGACCGCTGATGTGGGCGCCCACCGGGTTGAAGTAGCGCAGGGAGACCACAGCCCAGCGCTAAAATAATTAATTTATTTATTGAAAAATTATTTAAAGAAGATTGGGGGTAATCCTTCACTCACCTTGTCAGACTTGCACAGATCCTTGAGAATCTCCTCCGTAAAATATTTGGTCTTGCCGTAGGGCGATGTGCAATTCCCTGTGGGATGCTCCTCCGTAACGGGCAGGAATTTGGGCTCGCCGTACACCGTGGCACTGGAGCTGTACACAAACTTGAAGACATTGTTGTCGGCCATAGCCTCCAGCAGGACATTGGTGCCGGTCATGTTGTTGTGGTAGTACTGCAAGGGGATGCGACAGGACTCGCCGACGGCCTTCAAGGCGGCAAAGTGGGCCACCATGTCGATTTTGTGCTGTAAAAGATAGGTAGAAATTTTTATATTATTTTATTAACTAAAATTTTAACTTAACATTTTCTGTGGCCAAAAAAAAAGGATGAGTTGTATCTATTAACAGATGATTTTTATTTTAAACAAATCGAAAATAATTATTTTATTTATTTTTATTTTGTTGAATCAAAAATAATGATTATTTTATGATTAATTGTATATGATTATTTTTGATAAAACAATAATAATCA
>JAEIIJ010018967.1:0-13330 GCA_018904815.1 Drosophila ogumai | reverse complement strand
TCACGCAAAGTGGGCACACTAAAAATGTTGTGCTATCTTCTTCTAGCCTGTAGAGTATACTGTACAGTACAGAATGGGTGCAGTATTTTTAAGAACTCTACACTACAGTACAGATCTGTTATGCTACAAATGAGTGCACTCATGCAGAAGTCTATTGTTTAACTGTTATTTATGAAATATATTTAGAAGAACCGCTAGCTGCTTTGATGATCGTATTAAAAAATATTAAAGTATTTCGATAAAATAGTCCTAGATTATTATTATTATTATTCGCTTGACTTAGATACCCTCTGACGATCTGCTTAAATTACTGAAATCGCACATTATCGTAGACCTTCACGATATCTTCGTCCTGCTTGAGTCGTTTGAGAAATTCCTGGTAGCGCTTCATATGCCGGTCGGTCAAGTTGACCATCGGCTTGTTTGGGCAGTACCCCAGTTCGGTGTGGACTATCTTGTAGCCACAGTGCCTCAGTTTGGCCGTTGCCTCTCGCAGGTCATTGGGCTGACACTTGAACAAAACGTCTTTCTTCTCAAAATCGGTGATGCAGCTGTCAGTAGCTTTGCACCACAATGCATCTGTGCACACAGTTTGTCGAAAGTCTGAGGCACTCAACAGTGACTTGGGAAAATTGGCCTGGATTAAGCCGGTTTCCGTAAGTAGGTGACGGTTGAAGAATCGAGATTTGTTTTGACGCAGGAAGTTGGTCAAGCGCAGCTTCATTTCCTTGAGGTCATTAGTCCTGACCTTGCAAACCATTGCCACCAGTTGTCGACCGTAGTCTATGTGAAGCGAACAGGTGTCGTAATCGCGCTCGTACAGCTCACACTCTCTCAAGATACGCTGAACTTGACTGTAGGGCAGCTGTAAGGGCGAAAGTTGAGCCCGCAGCTCGAAATTCTTCTCGGGATCGATGGAACCTCCGCCGCGATGCACTGCCAGCCGCAGCCTGTGGGCCAGTCGGACCTCATCTGGTGTATCCTGGTCGAATGGGATCTGCTTTGTGCTCGATGGTGTGATGTAATTGAAGCACTTACTCGAGCTTCTGCTCACAATAATCGGAGCCCATCGCACTCTCTTCACGATCGCTGCCTCCGGTTCACCTGACATCTCCAGATCCAAGCCATTGCGCTTGTCGTTTTCCAGCTTTTGAGAATCGCTGCGCATTATCGTCGGTCTGGGTAGCGAGGGATTCATGCTGGCCTTCAGCTTAGTGAGCTTGCTAGGGAGTATTTTGTCCGCGGTTTCTAAGTCGTGCTTGTATGACATTTTGCTTAAATTTTCAAATTTTTAACAAGAAATTTTGTGTTTAGCACGGCCAGGTTTTGTTTAATTTTATCAATGAAAGGTATTTGTACAAAATTTAGACTATAAATACACTGAAAGCTTTTGTATGTGCTACCAAGTTGACTAGAATTGTATCATGACACAATTATGAAATATGTAAATTATATTATAATTATATAATCACCACTGCAGTATATTCCAGGCGGAAGGATTTGCCATCAGGAAACCAGCAGAGCTTGCCCAGAGCATACCATTGTTTGTAGACAGTCAGACAGACAGACAGGCGGTAAGATCCATGCAATCCTCAACGGTCAGTTCCAAAAATGTACTGGCAAGCAGGGAGTCAATAGATAGCCTGAGCACGACTAAGTCAGTGAGTATCTACTGGGCTCCTAGCCACCAGGGCATAGACGGTAACGAGACCGAGGACAAACTTGCAAAGAAAGGCGTCGGACTGGCGATCGAAATATCAGATAACGTTCCTGTCTCCCTTAGAACGCTCCAAAGCGAGCTAGAGAGACGGGCTGACGCAAGCGCAAAAGCAGGAGTAATTTGACAACATGCGGAATATCAAAAATCATGTGCGAAGAGCGCAATGAGAAACTCACTCACTAAGTGCTGCATCTTTCACGGAAGGATTGCGGAATGTTGGTGGGAGTTATAACAGGTCTCTGCCTGTCTGCTGCACTTGCAGTCAAGCTGCATTGTGTTAATGTGATGAATTCAAGGCAACTGAAACCCTGGAGCACCGCAAGGATGAGATACCTGGGCTCTCCGGTTTTTGCATCGCCAGAAGATGCCTCCAGGAGGAAGCCAGGCGAACTCCTCGCCTTTGCGGAAACCCCTTGATCTTCAAGGACCTCGAAAACAGAACAAACACTCTCTAGGTCCATCCAGAAATTTCCAGGACCACTAAGGGCCATATGGGCCTATGCGTAGCCCCAAGATATTTCGATTTGGCGAGGGGGATAAGTCCATCGCCAAAAGTTATCGTCATGGCTGCCATATTGATATTGGAACTAAAAAGGTTAAAATTGACCTAAAAAAGGAATTGAGACCACCGGAAATTTAAACTGTGAAAAATGTGGCAGAATCTTAGATGCCTAGATTATTATTATCATCTCCAGCAATTTCTGGCCCATCCTGACTTCTCAGTTGTAAATATATAAGGGGTTGTTTGTTGTTGACCAAACAACACAAGTCAGCTCTTTGATCAGTATGAAATGATGAGAGAGCGAAACATAGCAAAAATTAAGCGAGACCCGGGAGCAACTAAAACCTAAATCGAACGATTTCGCTCAAATCGCAAAAAAAATATACGATAACCGGAGCAGACCTAAATAATATAATAACTATATTATAATTATATTATAATATATCATGGATTGTACATCGAGCGATAATTTCCAGATATTCAAAATAGTAATTATCGTAAAGTTAAAAATATCGATATTATAAAAAAGTTTGAAGTATCGAAATTTTAAATATTGGAAAATATCGCATTTTATATTGAAAGAACGATATTGCTTTAAAAATATATGTATATATCAAACTAAATATTCGAATTATGAATATATAAATGTGAGTATTCCAAGGCTATATATGAACTTAATTCATATCATCGTTGTCGTCATATATCTGATATATAGATATATCGAAATTTGGCACTCCTTAGCCAACACCACTATTTGTATATAAACTCTAAAATATAGTGT
Organism: Drosophila ogumai; assembly: GCA_018904815.1. Taxonomy (NCBI): domain Eukaryota; kingdom Metazoa; phylum Arthropoda; class Insecta; order Diptera; family Drosophilidae; genus Drosophila; species Drosophila ogumai. Next base: position 10,327 of record JAEIIJ010018967.1, on the reverse strand, counting down.
CCCATTTCTTTTTTAATTCCGTTGATTTTATAAATATATATTAGTAATATAGACTCACCGTATCTGCGGCTGTTAGATTAATGCCCAATCCTCCGGCTCTCGTGGACAGCAGGAAAACAAATATATCGGCTCTGGTTTGGAAATCGGCAACCATATCGCGACGGGCTGATATTTTGCTGGAGCCATCCAATCGCATGTAGCGATGCTTGCGATGCCACATATACTCCTACGAAAGGTCACGAAATCAGTAAAAAATGAAGATCTAATACCCCCAATCTCTCACCTCTAGCAGATCGATCATCTTGGTCATTTGCGAGTAGATGAGCACACGATGACCGTTCGCCTTCAGGCGAGTCAACAGTGTGTCCAGTACAAACAGTTTGCCGGCGTCCGTGATCAACGTTTCCTTGTCGGGCACAACAATCGAGGACCAACCTCTGCGGGGCTTGCACAGGGCCAAGCCGTTGGATACGAGCTCCCTGCCCAGGCTATTCTCGCACTGATCGTGGCGAATCTGTGTCCAGGCAGCAGCGCGGCTATCACAGCTACAACAGAAGATGACGAATAAAATGCACATTTCAAACTCAATTAGGAGAATTAGTTTTCCACTCACTATAAATGCCTGTCCACCGCCTGGACCTTTTGGCCCAAGTCATAAAGGAGGCGGGGCATGGAGAGCGGTTCGCATCGATAGCTCCTGGGCTTCCTGGGGCGATGGGCAAACTCGGGCAGTAGCAGGAGAGTGGTGACCTTCACGTCGCTCTTGGCATTCGAATTCGTTTGCACCTCCACAGACTCGATCTCCAGCTCCTGCTTGGCCTCCTCAGGCATATCCTCGATCCCCGATGAGGAGCTCTGCTGCAGTATCTTGGAGCGAATAACGCGATGCTCGATGGTTTCCTGCATGTTATACGTGAAGTAGTCGCCGAAGGCATAGACGGTGCTCTCATTAGTCGTCTGAAAGGGGAAGTGGGGTCATTAGCTTGTATCATTCATTGTATTGTCCTCTCACCATCGCTGTGAAGACAAAGTTCCTGAGCACACAGTCGGTGAGCATAAAGTCGGGTATTAGTTTATTTTCTAGCATCGGCTCCAAGAGTTGATATCTGCTGGCACGTTGTTTTTTCCACCAAAAGCGACGATAGGCCAGAAGTGGATATTTCTCTAGCACCCGATGGAAATGTAAGAGGCTGCGAATATATCAAATGTGTAATTGCATTCCTGTTTAAAGGAGGGTAATGTAATACTCACAAATCAATCAGCCCGTTGAGGGTAACGTCCACCATATCGCCCACAGATAAATCGCACAAGCGGGTAAATCCAAAGCAACTGTCCACATTTACATCCTCAAACAGCGATCTTTGCATGTACTCGGACTTAAAGATGTTGAACCTGGCGAAAGAAATATTTAAATTATTCAATCAGTCAATCAATGCTTGCAATGTTTTACTAAAAGTTTTTAAGAGCGAAATCTATTCAAAATGGCATTAAGAAAAAGTCTTTTTATCTTGGTTTAAGGGCTTTCTTTGAGCCGTTTCAAAAGAGAGTTTCGATTTAGCTGCGATCTCACAAAGTTTTGCATTTAGTCTCTCTTAATAGGGAGGAAAGGGAGCTAGCTTCGGCACGCCGAAGTTTGTAAACCCTTGAAATTTTTGGTTCATTAACAATTGATCTGAAATTAATAGGATATATTTAAAGTATATATATTTATGAATAGCATAAAATTGTTTGGTCATAATAAATTTTCAAAAATATTTGTAAATCGTATAAATAACAATATTTCAGATTTAAAATATTAAATATAATTTAAATTATTAATATATATGCTGAACAAAATCAAAGTAATATCAACATTCAAATTTATTTACCAATATAAATATTTAAAGTTTTACAGTTACAGTTTTTACACCTACCGATCTTTCCTATGATAACTATTTGATATAGTCGTCCGATTTTTATTAAATTAAAAAAAATAATAATAATTCTAAATTATGCAAAATATGTATAAAAACAGCGAAGTTATGAATTGTTTCAACAAATTTTTCGATCTTTTCTTTGGCAGCTTTATAATTATAGACGTCCGATTTTTATAAAATTAAATCCGAAATTTTTAAATAATTTAAAATGATTTTATCCTAATTTAGATGTAAATTTGTTGTTTGTATACCCTTGCAGATATTAATTCATTACATTTTATTTATACTTAGTAAGTTAACAGTTTACCGTTCGCCTCTATGGTAGCAATAAAATATAGTCGTCCCGTCCGTCGTTTCATAAAATTAAAATCAAAATTTCGAAATAATATAAAATGGCCATATTTTAAAAACTATGCGAAAATATTAAAAAACAGACAAGTTATAATTTTTTTTCTAAAAATTTATCGAACATTTGTATAGCAGCTATGTCATATAGTGGTCCGAACCGGCCCGTTCCGACATATATAGCAGTAAGAGTATATAGAAGGCTATATGCAAAGTTTCATTAAAATAGCTTTAAAACTGAGAGACTAGTTTGCGTAGAAACAGACAGACGGACAGATGGACAAACGGACATGGCCAGATCGACTCGGCTGTTGATGCTGATCAAGAATATATATATATATATGTTTTATATATATATATATGCTTTATAGGGTCGGAAAAGTCTCCGTCACTGCGTTGTAAACTTCTGACTGAAATTATAATACCCCGCAAGGGTAAAAAAATAGGGAAGGTTTATTTTTTTTTCTAAAAATTTTCCGATCGTTTCTCTGACAGCTATATTATATAGTCATCCGATCTCGTTCCGACTCATATAGCAGAGAGAGTAGTCAGAAGACTATTTGCTACTTTCGTTCAAACAGCTTCAAAACTGATGGTCTAGTCCATGCATATATACGGATAGACGGACGGACGAGCATGGCTAGATCGATTCGGCTGTTGATGCTGATCAAGAATATATACAAACATACGCACCTATTGTAGAGCAGGTGCCGTCGACTTGGCAACGATCTGTGAAGCAATCCGTTCTCGAAAACCAATCTGGGCATCGTATACTCCGCACAACGCATGAAGAACGGGCTCCTGGCATCCCGCCGTTCGAAGAGCTCCGGATGATTGCACACCTTGCGGAACTGCATGACCAGGTTCATCAGATTCGAGGCCGAGGAGGACGACGAGGTGGCAGTGGAACTGCCGCTGGTCAAGTGCAGGAGGTCTTCGATCCTGATCTTTTGCTTCAGAGCCCGGTACAGCAGCTTTTGACGAATGGTCAGCGGACAGTAGACCATGATCTCGATTTTGTCCGACAGTTCGTTCTCCACATCCTTTTTAATGCGCCGCAGCATGAAGGGCTTAAGTATCATGTGGAGTCTGGAGATTTGCTTCTCATCGATGCCCGTTTTGTTCTCCGCGTGCGATTCGATGTCCTTGGAGAACCACTCGTTGAACTCGTCGTGGGAATCGAACAGGGTGGGCATAATGAAGTGCAACAAAGCCCATAGCTCCGCCATGCTGTTCTGGATGGGAGTGCCGCTGAGGAGCAGTCGATTGCGACAGCTGAAGCCCAGGAGCAGCTTCCACCGCTGCGAGGCGGCGCTCTTGATGGCCTGGGCCTCGTCCAAGACCATGTACTGCCACTTGATTCGGTTGAAGTACTTGTAGTCGCTGACCACCAGCTGGTAGGAGGTGATCACCACATGGAAGCTGGCGTCGCGGGTGTGCAAGTGCTTTTGGTCCCAGAACTGTCGGAGGATCTTCCGCTCGCCGGGGGATCCCCAATAGGGGACCACATTGAAATCGGGCACGAATCTGGACATTTCCTGCTGCCAGTTGTGGAGCGTGGAGGCGGGGGAGATCACTAGGAAAGGTCCCCACACCCCGTAGTGCTCGGCTATGTGGCACAGGAATGCGATCGACTGGACCGTCTTGCCCAAACCCATTTCGTCCGCCAGGATGCCGCTGATTCCCTGGTCGTAGATGTTGGCTAGCCAGGTCATTCCCTTGATCTGGTAGCCCTTGAGGGTTCCCTTAAACATCTTTGGTTGCGGCAGATCCTTCATCTCCGGGCGGGCTTCTGGCTTTGAATCTGGCAGCTCTTCCTGCTCCCCGTCATCTTCGTCCTCCTCCTCCTCTTTTTTTACAAACACGTCGAATGCTCTGGTCTTGTCCAGATCCCTTTGCATGGCCGCCTCGGCGTGCTCCTGGGCCAGCAGCTTCATTTCCCCAGCGTCATAGTCATCCTGCCCCGCCAGCCGGGCATTGGTTTCCTCGTCCAGCTGGCTGAGAATCCTCAGCTGATCCTCCTCGCTGCCCTGGCCCAGTTTCTTGGACATGAAGTGAGCGTACAACTCAGTTTGGGTGATCAGGAAGTTGAGCTTGCGCTGCTGGCGCTTCACCTCTATGAGCTCCACGTCCTGCTTGCGCTGCTCCTCCGCCTCGCGCTCTTGCTTTCGCCGCTGGTCCCGCTCCACGCGCTCGTAGCGCTTCCAGTAGGCGAGCATTTCCCTGGTGAGGCGCTTGGCCCGCCACACGGTCTCCTTCATGATCCGCTGGGAGTTGAGGGCGCGCTGCCGCACTACCTTGGCACACATTCCAGCCACCCGCTTGCAATTGGCCAGCATCTCCTTATGATTATTACTCTTGATGCGCTGCAGGCGGCCAGTCTCCTTCTTTGACATAATCTGCCAAATGCGGCGACGGCGAGCGGCCAAGGCAGCGGGATTCTTTCGCTTTCGCCTGACTTTGGTCACCTGACCCTCGGCGCCGCCTACCACGTCCACCTCCTCCTCGATTTCCTCTTCTTCCGGGTAGTCCAGAGCCAAGCTCGCCAGCTCTCGTTTGTAATCCACCTCGCCGACGTCCTCGTCTTCGTCATCGTTGGTGGGCAGTGTGTCGCCAAAGGTGTATTTTCCCAGCTCGGAGGGTGGCACCTCCCCGGACTCCGGGGATCCGATGGTATTCCGCTTCTTGCGTCCCCTCTTTCGTTGCTTGGGTGTCTTGGGACCAGCCTGCGCCTCGGCCAACCGGGCCATAAGAATCTCCTGCTTGGTGCGCCGTCGCCGCTTGCGCACTCCAGCGGTGGCCTGCTGGCGCTCGGCGAAGACGTCGTGGTTGGACAGAAGGCCACTGCCATAGTATGCGTATTGGGCATTCTGCAGAGTAGGAGCCGAGTTTAAATTTTGTTTTATTAATACTTCCGTCACTCACCGTGGCCTTTTTGTAGTAGTTCTTCCGCTGACGCTGCTCCCTTATGTGCTCCCTCAAGAGCTGGTGCACATACTCATCCTCCGTGATGGTGGGGTCATCGCTTTCCGTGTCGCTCAGCAGGAGATCGTATAGCCACTCCCGATCGCTGGTCAGGTCGTTGAAGTTATATAGCTGGGCCTTCACACTCTGTCGTTCTGGAGTCTCGAATGTTAGCCGCAATAATTACTCGCTTCCGGCAGCCACTCACCTTCCTTGCTGCCCAGCAGACGCTGTTTGTTCTTGCCGGACCGCCTCTGCTTGACCACGCCCACCGTGGAGAGGTCGTCCGAGTCCTCTGTCTCCGGTTCCCTTTTCATCTCCCTCTCCTCGGCGCTGTCCTCGTTGCTACTCAGCGGTCTCCGCAGGGCCCGCTTGGTCATGTCGATGAAGGGGCGCATGTTGAGGGCCGCCTCCAATCGCTGGATGTGCAGCGGCTCCGCGTTGGCGCGAGGCCGCGGCAGGGGCTGCAGCACGGGCTTAATGTCCATGCTGGAGCTTGTTTATTTCAGCTTTTAAGTGCAATTATCACGTAATTTGGAAATTCGTTCGGCATGCGTCGAGGTAAACAACAGTGTGACCGCACCGCGAGCGGCTAAAAAATACCAAAATAAACCAGTTACAGTGGGCAAATGTGGAAGCCACGCAAAAATATGAACTAGATGCAAACATACAAATTGCTGCTTAAAACCTGGAATTTCACCAGATGTCCAGTTGAAGGTTGTAGCCTTTTGTAGGTCTTGCTTTCTAGTCCATGGTGGGCACTGATAGCTAATATGCTCAATCTAGCGGACTATCAATGTCATCTCTATCGGAGTTTCAGTGTTAACCAACACTGGTGTGCTCTAGTTCACCAGCTGTTATTTTTGTTATTCTTTTGTTTTCGTTTTGTCGCGAAATTAAGTTGCTAACATAAATTCAATTTAATCAACTAAAACACATAATTTAACACACTTAATTTGTTATGTCTTGGTCAAGCGGTCTGATAAAGGAAATTTTAAATCCTAACAACTTGATTATTTCATCGGAACTCGGCGTGGTCATCGCGGACAAGTATCCCAAGGCGCAGCACCACTACTTGGTGCTCCCGTTGGCCGATATTCCCAGCATTTTCCTGGTGAACTAGTAGTAATACCCCAGAAATCGTATACATTAAATAGCCATTACACTTGTTAGTTGAATCGAAGTCATCTGCCTCTGCTGGAGGAGCTGCATCTGTTGGCCAGGAACGTGGTTGAGGTGAAAGGAGCCCGCTGGACGGACTTCCAGGTGGGGTTCCATGCGGAGCCCAGCATGCAAAGGCTTCACTTGCACGTCATCTCCACAGATTTTGTATCGCCAACCCTGAAGACAAAGAAGCACTGGAACTCTTTCAACACGGAGTTATTTGTGCCCTACGAAAGTAAGCATGCCTTGAAGAACACCAAGGAGTTATTTCAAAAGACCGTTCACGGGGACGATAATAAAATACCTTTGACTTCGAATGACAGATGATACACTATATCCAGCACATTCTAATAGACTGCAGAGCACTTTCCTAAATAAGAACCTAAGCCTTTCCCACGAAAACCCAATCCATCTTTTAGCGAATCAAACAGCAAAAAACTCTAATAGAATCATCATGTTTCTATTCAAAACCAATCTCATACACAAAATTTAATTTATTACTTTACAATTTCTTAATACACAGTCGAGCGGTAGGCTAGCAGCCAATGCTCATAAATATTAGTTAACTTTTAGTTTTAACTAAATAATATAAATAAGAATTTATCGAATGTGCACCCAGTTTTATTTAAAACTAAAAGTTAGCGTTAAATAAATAAACTGTGTGCATATACGATAAATTCTTATTTATATATCGAGTTCTGCAAAAAAAAAAAAAAAAAAAATCCCAAAATTCGTTTAACCTTTTATGTTGAAATAATTATAAGAGACATTTTAAATAGAATAGTTAATTCTATAACCCCTTAAATAACATTTGGTCAATAAATAATACCGATAGTTTTAACTTTTCATATTTAAAATTTCGATACACTCAGATTCACAATATTTTATAATTGAACGAGCTATTTTTCCTTATATACGTATCGTACTCTTCCTATCGATTTACATCCTTACCTCTGATCCTTAAATAATATGGAATTCCTGCTTGGCAGAATCCCAAATTCAGATCCGAATAAAAGCTTTAAATTGAATGGGAAAGCTGGTATCGCGACAGATGAAGATTTCGTAAATTTTAAAATCGGATCTCGATTGATATACATTATTTACACCATTCCTTAATACTAATTTCTTTTATTTAATTAAATTTTAATGTTTATTTCTCTTAGAACTCTTCGCTCTGCTGGAGAAGGAAAACTGCTTTTCACGCCTACCCAAGTCGCTAAGAGACGAACTGCTGAATAAGCCGCTGCTTTGCAACCAGTGCGAATTCGTGGGCAAAAACGTGCCATCACTCAAGGAACATCTACTGCAGCACCTCCAAGATCCGGAGCGAACCACTAGTAGGTACTAGTTCCAGTTCTTGCAGCTGAGAGTCTGTTCCAGCCGGTTCTCGACTAACAGATGACTCAGAGCTTTCCTCCGTCAATTTCGGTGATTCCTCGATAATTCAAGCAGGCGATAAAATGGAGAAGCAGCAGGAAGACGAGAAGGCATTTTTTCGCGATGAGCTGAAGCGCAAGCTGAAGGATAAAAGGAACTTCCTCATCGAATCCGATCAAGCGGTAGTTATCAAGGCCGATTTTCCGAAATCGCAATACCACTTCCGGGTGGTGGCCAAGGAGGAGCTGAGAGATATAACTAAGGTTTGTGATTGTAAAGTGCTTCTTCCTTTTAATAATGATTCGGCATTGCCTTCAGCTGACGGAGGAGCACCTACCCTTGCTAGATCACATGATGGAGCTGGCCAACCAGATCATCGAGCAGCAGGATCACCTGGAGTCGCGCAACTTTCGCATCGGGTTCAAGGTGAACACCTTCTGGAATCTGCACGTTCTCTCGGATGACTTCTACTCTATGGCCATGAAGCGCGCTCGTCACTGGAATAGCTTCAACACCGAGCTCTTCATGCCCTTTCAAATGGTGCACATGCTGCTGAGCCTGCAGGGCTCCATTGAATCTCTTTCGGAAGAGAAGTACAACGAGCTGAGAAACCAAAAGCCGCTCACCTGCAACCAGTGCGAGTTTTCCACCGACTTGGTGCTGGATCTGAAGGCGCATCTATACCATCACTGGCAGCGTAAGGAAGGAGAGCGCGAGCAGAAGAAAAAATTGGAGAACATAGTGCGGTTGTTGGATGAGGCAAAGCTAAGTGACGATGACCACTCGGTGGTGAAATTGGACGATGTAGCGACTGGCACCGCTCAGCCCAAGCCACTTTTAAAGGCTGAGACGGAGACCAAGGGAACTACTACTCAAAACTTCGGGGTACAGTTCCAGCAAGGAAGTGGCAACGACAATTTAATGTGGGGACCTCCGGTCAACATGATGAACCAGCTTAATCCCAATAATCCGTTCCGCAATACGCCTCCCCTTAACATTAACTCGTTGAATCCGGCGCCTCAACATAGGCCAAATTACCGCGCTCGCAATCCTAATCAGCACAGAATGCCTGGCCCCCATGGACCCCGAGCCCCCTGGAATGGTCCCCGCTTTCCGCCAAATCCGAATTGGAATCCACAAAATTTCCCGCAGCAGGGATTCAATGTGTTTGCCGCAGGTCCACCAATTAACCAGCAGGGTCATCCTCAGTATCCATATCAGCCAATCGGGGCAGGCGGATATGGTCCAACTGGTCCGCCCAATTCAGTGAGACCCAAATGGGTGCAAAAGAATCCACAGAACTTCCAGAACAAGAACAACCAAAATCCGAACAAAGCCGAACAGAAACCCAATCTTCAAAATCCAAATCAACAGATTCCTCAGCAGCAGAAACCGCTTGCTCAGCATCCAACTCAATATGCACGTCCCAATCAGCAGAATCGTCCGTATAAGAATCCGCCAAATCGTCAGAACACCTATCAAAACAACAGTCCAAATCCACAGAATCCCCAGAACCCGAATAAGCAAAAATACAAAAACAAGAAACCAGCCAACCCAAACCAAGGAGCTCAAGCTTCACAGGCGACTAACAATGCAGAACCCAAAACCTAATATGTTAAATGAAGAGAATTTGTTTACTTTTTTATAAAAAAGAATTTATATTAAAATTGCCCCCAAGGAAAGGAATTCGTAAACACACTAAAGCTACATACATATGACAAAAAGTGATTGCCTTTTGGTCATTATCTGTTCCTTCAAACTCGAAATAAAATGTATTATAATTACAAACCAATTGTTTATGTTATTTTCTTATATTCCCACCCAAGTCATTATTATCATACCATAAGAAAACTAAAAAAAAATGGTATTTATTTATTTAATTCCAACAAGAAAGGAAGCTAACTTCGGCACGCCGAAGTTTGTATACCCTTGCAGAGTGGTTTTGATATTTATATAATAAATTATAATGCTGAAAACAGACACTAAACTGAGTTTCATAACATTTTGCCTATACTTATTATGTTTACAGTTTGACAGTTACAGTTTTGAATTCCCAGCATTACATTTTCTCTACATCTACGGATCGCTCCTATCGCAGCTATATGATATAGTTGTCCGATTCTTAAATAATTTATAACAAAATTCTAAGATAATAAAAAAGGTCATATCTGAGAGTGGATGAAAATACGTTGAGAAACAACGAAGTTATAATTTTGTTCCTATTAATTTCCCGATTGTTCCTATGGCAGCTATATAATATAGTTATCCGATTTTCATAAAATTTATACCAAAATTCTAAAATAATATAAAATGGTCATATCTAAAAAATAATGCAAAAATATTGAAAAACAGCCAAGTTATAGTTTTTTTTCTTAAAATTTATCTAACATTTGTATGGCAGCTATATGATATAGTCGTCCGATCCGGCCCGTTCCGACATATATAGCAGTGAGCATAGAAGCGATCGGTAGATATAGAGAAAATGTAAAGCTGGGAAGGTAAAACTGTAACTGTCAAACTGTTAACATATTAAGTATGGGTAAAATTTAATGAAAATCTGT
>JAEIIJ010018966.1:0-25243 GCA_018904815.1 Drosophila ogumai | reverse complement strand
GCTTTCCGAATGGAATTTACTGCATTTTTGGCTTTGTTATGAAATTTTAAAAACATAAATAGTTGATATTTTGACTTATACTTTTCAAAAAATTATTATATAAAACTATAGAAAAATATTAAAAGTAAAAAAAGGATGCAGATTTGTTATCCGTAGATAAACGAACAAAACAACGTTTTCCGAATTGAATTTAGTGAATTTTTGGCTGAGTTATGAATTATTGAAAATTCGATTTTTCACCAAAAATGAAAATATCGCTATTTTTGCAAAAAAACATAAGGGGTTACATCATTAAAAGTGTCAAAATCTAAAAAAAAATGAAAGTTAAAATAAACAAAAATTAAGTATGCAAATTTGTTAACCTTATAAAAACTAATATAAAAACGCTTTCCGAATCGAATTTAACGCATTTTTGGCTTTGTTATGAAATTTAAAAAACATAAATTGTTGATATTTTTAACAATGCCATGGCAAATTGCAAGGGTATACAAAGGTCGGCGTCCCGAAGTTAGTTTCCTTTTTGGTTAACTTTGAATTTAACTTTTTTACCTCATCAAAACAAATAATTTGTAAAGCAAATGCTTGCGTTATTGAATGTTTTACAAGTATTCTCGAGGTATTTTAATTAATGTTGAGAAGAAAACAATGGAAACGTCGTATATTAGCTTAAGATTTCGAGTTACATTATTCCTTGATAAACAATGTCCCAGAATTGTATTTACAAATACTAAACCCTCAATCCCTTTATATCATTAGCACAAATCAAACAATCCTTTTTGTATTTTTGTTTACATTCTTGTTTAATCGCTTTATTTAACTTCAATTGAAATTCATGTCGCATGGCTTAACTTGGTTTTCACAGACGTTCAGGTATACATAAGCAGACATAAACATATGTACGGCACACAGTAACAGTAACAGCACATACAGTACGCACTAAGGTACTCTAACAACATTAAACATTATGTACATATAATATAATTAACTACACCATAGAAACGTCAAAATAAATGCGCGTAACTTCTAATCTCAACACATGTAAGGGAACAGCGTAGCAGAAATCGTAAAGGATTTAAAAACACTGTTACAAATTTAGTAGCATCATATCAATTTTTTTAAATCCCTCCGCAATTTCTGCAACGCCCCTGATAGAATGTGTGTGTTTTTGTGTGTTACTACCCAACTAATTGATCTAGATCCGATGGAATTTGACAACTGTTTACCTAATCCGACAGAGAGAGCTAATGAGAGCTGCGAAGTACTTAACGTAAAAGCTTTGACTTGCGAGTATTTCCTCATCCTTCCTTGTCCTGACCCGTCTCCTCCTTCACCTGGTGACTGTCCTCTTCCGCCTCCTCGATTGGAGGTCAACTCTCCGCTCTGGTCGCCAGCAGTGATGGCGAGGAGGTGGTGAGCACGGACTCCTCCTGGACAGCGGGCGGCGGAGAGGGTGTGGGAGTGGAGGCCGAGGAGGAGGCCGTGGATGAGGCAGCCCGTGTGTGGGCGTGTGGCTGGAGAAAGTGGAACAGGTTGGAATGCTGCATGAAGGTGCCCACCGATCGCAGCGGACTGAAAAAGTTCTCCGGCGGCGGAGGCGGCGGTGGATGGTGGTGGTGCTCGCTGGGATTGCTTCCAGATCCCTTGGCCCCTGGAGTACTGGCATTGCAGTTACAGGACCTGCTCTTCTTCAGGGAGCTCCTCGTCATGGCCGTGCCCTTGCGGTACTTGGGCTTGTGACCGGTTTGAGCTCCAGGGTTCGCCTCACTGTCTATGACAAAGACTCCTGCGCCTTCCTGGGCGGCAGGACTGGAGGCTGCCGGCAGGCAGTGGGCGCTGTTGGAGTTGCCGGCGAAAAGCTTGGCCCTGAGCAAAGCCGGAAGGGGACCATTCGTAGGTGAGGTCTGGATGGAAAGGGGTCTATCCCTGGTCTCTGTTTCAGTAGACAGCTCTTGAAGATTCCTCTCCGGCAGTCGGGAGTCCGTGTCATCTGAACGCAGTTTCTCCCGCATCACCAAGGCCAAGGAACGACGCAGCTCTACGGGATCGATGCCTGTTTGTGGGGGATTAGGAACAGAGCTGGCTGGCACAAAGACATCCTCGAATTCCAGATCGTCGTCGTCGTCATCGTCCTCCTCCTCATCCTGGCTGAAGCTGTAGTTGTGGTTATCATACGAGGCGGACGGAAGAGAGGGCTTCACAGGATGATTAGAGGGAGGAGCAGGCGTGGGAGCCGGCGGGGCCGTGGAGCTGCTGCTGCGCTGCGAAACAGGAGCTGGCGAGGGAAACTCATAGCTAGTTTCGCCCACCTCGGCGCCACTGGAGGCCTCCACAATGTTCCACATCTCCCGCTCGATTTCCGTGGTCACAGAGGCCACGGCGGCCACCGTTTGGTTGATGTTATTAAAACACGGAGAGACGACGCCGCACTTGGGCAGGAGCTGTGAGTTCTTGAGCGCCTCCTGCTGCTGCCTCAGCCAGATGGGTGAATCTGCAAGGGTATGGAAACCAAGTTAGAGAGACTGGCAGAGCATCCTGCAGGACAACGCGCACTCACACTCACCCACATAGAGGCGCGGCTGCGTGGAGCGCATATTGGAGTCCATGGACTGCAGGCGATGCTGGCTGGCCATCGAGAAGCGGTGTATGGCCTCCGCCTGCTGGTCAATGTCCACGCCCATCATCCGCAGCAGAAGGTTCTTTAGAGCCGCCCTAAAATCCTTCAGGTGATAGGCATACAGAACCGGATTCACCGCCGAGTTTAGATGCGTCAGGATGATGCAGAACAGCGTGAGCTTTGGGTGCACGTAGCACTGTGGACAGAAGGCCTTGATGCAGTTGATCGTGTACAGCGGTATCCAGCAGATCATGAAGAACAGCACGATGATGGACAGGTTCTGGGTGGCCTTGACGTCCCGCTTTCTGGCAGCGCCCAGCACTCGAAGCATGGTGCCTGCATGGCCGCCTCTACCCGGAGTGGTCACCTGCACGGCCGCCGCCGAGGAGCGACGACTGAGATCCGAGGCGGGGTTCATGGTCACGATCTGACGGACCTACAAAGAAGTTAAAAAAATATAAAATATATATATTTCTTTTAGATAATCCCCTCCCACTCACCTGCTTGATGATCACCCTATAGATGTGCGTGTAAAAAGCCAGCATCAGCAGCGCCGGAGTGATGATCGTGGCAAAGTAAAGAAAGACGAGGTAGTCGTAGTCCATCACCTCAACAAACAGACACTCCTGGTTGTGTCCCACATTGGCATGCCAGCCGAAGAGGGGCAGGAAGCCGACTATCGTTCCAGCCACCCAGCACATCGAGATGATGACTGCAACGAGGAGAGAGAGAGATGAAGGACAAGGGTTCATCGGAGGCCACCAACTGACCGAAGCCTGTCAAAAGGGAGTACAGGAGCTTCCCCTGGACGTCATATGAGCAGATTGCAGCAATCCCCCCGAGCAATCCTTCTCCTTCGCTGAGCTCTAACTTAACTTTTATTGAACCGAAGCCAAAAGGGAACTGGGTAGCAAATGACGCACATAATGTGGCTCTTAATCACTCATTGTCTTTAGCAGCAATTGGAAACATATTTGTGCTACTAATACTTCTCTATATATTCTATATGAGCTATAATTTGTAACCTTTAAAGTTTATTGAACTGCATCTTAATATAATATAGTTGTAAAGAATTACATAAATATGCATCTAAAGTAATGATTCATTAAGAAAAAAAAACTTAGAAAAGGCGATATAGTTATTAATAGCTTGGACCGATAGTATAGTTTCCGGACTGCATTTGAAGTAAATAAAATTTGAAATCATTTTTAAGATAAATAATTTATAATTTTAGCTTTACGATTATTACTTTTAACTTTAATTTCTGTGAAACATTCTGTTCTTCTAAATGATTCTTTTGTATTTCTAATATTAAAGGGTTTCTTTATGGACAATTTCTCGGCCAGCTTAGCTGCCATCTGTTCGATTGCAGGCCTTTGTCTTGGCCAAGCCACAACTCAAACATGGCCAATAGAAGCGAGCAAGAAACAATGTGCCGTATATTAGCCATCCAGAGTCATTAGCAGCTCAGCAACAATGGTGAAATGCAAAACAATGGACAGCAAAAGGCCTTTGACAATATCCTGACAATAAAAGGAAATACATGGCCAAGGATAAACAAACTTTGAGCGAACTGGCAAACCCTTTCCTCTAGTTTTTTCCCCTCTTTTTGAGCGATTATTACTCCCAAGAATCTACCCTCACTCACCAATTGCCGTGCGTGTCCTCACGTTCCTGGAGTACGCCATCGGATATAAGATGGCCCAGTATCGGTCCACGGAGACGGCCACCAGGCAGAAGATGGAGATGGTGCACAGAACCACCAGCAGCGAGCAGGTGAAGAGGCAGGCGTGCAGGTTCCGCGGCAGCCCCAGTGAGGCCAGAATGGCGAAGGGTATGCCCAGGCTGCCCACCAGAAAGTCGGCCATGGCCAGCGACACGATATAGTAGTTGGTGCGCCGTCGCAGTTTCCGCTCGCGACGGAAGACGATGATCACCAGGACGTTGCCAATGATGCTAACAATGGCCACAAGGACCTCGAAGACGGTGTAGGGTATATTTAGCTCAGAGCTGGGGCTGTCCGACTCCTTTGCCTCCCGGCTTGCAGTGGCGGCGGCGTGCAGCGGCGGCAGTGGTCCATTGAACGTGAAGTCCGTGATGGAGAAGTAGCGAAAGGCGGACATTTTCGGAGGTACTTCAGAAGATAACCTCTGCGATCGAGTATTCTAGGGTAGCAAAATATAGAGGTGGGTACGGACGGTTGCTGGTTTCAATTACAGTGTCCGCTGGCGTGTGAATTTCTTAATTGACTCGAGGTGGCCGTGGCAGTAGCAGCGATAGTAATAACACATTGCGTATACGCCATGTCCACCGCCCTGCGGTCTCTGCTCCTTCTGTCGCTTCGCTTTCGCTTTCTCTGTTTTGCTGTGTGCTTTCTGTACTCTCTCTTTCTCTCTCTTCCTGTATTTATTGTTGTCACATGGGCAGCGTGTTGTATTTAGCTGGAAAAAAGCGTACATATAAAAAAGGGAAAACTTAATCATCGTTCGGCACGTTTGTCACACACACAACAACAACACACACTCGCTTAATTGTAGCAATTTTTTAGTGTAATAAATTGATAAATATTTGCCAAAATATACACCAATATATCGATAAGGCGGCGAAATAACAAAAAAGCCGCTAACCAAACTATGTTGTACCCCAGATTATCAGCGAGTGTCCTCGAGTCTATTATTCTGTGTGTGTGGCCTATCAATTGCAGGAGTCTCTTCTAGAATGCTCAAGGATTACATTGAAAAATGCTACAACTTCCATGGCTTTATGGTGATGGTGATGGGTATCTATACCCACAACTCCACGGGTAAACGCAGTTATCAGATTGGCAGCAAATACCAAGCTCTAAAGGCAAACAAGTCCAGCCAGCAACGCAATCAATTGCCAGACAATCGAACGTCGGGGCTGCGGAACATAATAAAAATGTAGCAAAAATGAAAGAGAGAACAACACAGAAACAGACGTTCCATAAATAAGAGAACATCCTGCACTGAGAGGAAAATATAGAAAGGAAAACTTGAACTAGAAGATGGTTCAAGAAAGGCTAAGAGAATCTATAAAAATTAAGAAGATATTCCAGTATTTTTAAAATTTATAAATAATTTCTTTTAGTTTGTAGATAGCTCAAACTTTGTTTTTAAAAAATACAGCAATAAATTTAAGTGCATGGTCTAAAGGATATCTGTTGTTTGCACCAAACTCGAGCGGAGAGCGAGGTGCCTGAGGCAGGCTCCGGGATTTGTCCTGCAGGAAGTCGCGGCGAGATATCAAAAGAGCGTGTGAATGGCTCGCTGGGCACTCGCGGTTGCCAGCCGGAAGCCGTCACTCAGAGCCAGAAGTTGGATCGGAAAATGGAAAATGGGTAATGGGAAATGGGCTAGGAGGTAGAGGAAGAGCTGACTGGCTGACTGCTCAATCGAGTGTTTTGGCGGCGAGAGTGCATCCATCAAGCCACGACAACAATTCGCGGGACATGAAAACGTTTTCCATTTAATTGGCCCACCTTTCCTAGCTGCCGCTACTTTGCCACTTTTCCCAGCTTACGAGCTAGCCACCTTGCGATTCATCAAGTGAAAAGTGGAAAAGTGAAAGGCGGCGGCCAGGGATGGGGCGGTTAATAGGGGGGTGGTTATTGTACTTCATCAACGGAGAGCACTTAGGGTGCCCCGGTAGTTAAGGAAGAGAGGGGAAAGGGCTTGTCGAATTAACGCCGTTATTTAGCCAGTCCTTATGGGAGACACCCACTTATTGCCCAACTTATTGGCAATGGAATTTATATACATAAAAAAAAGGAGTTGCGGGAAAGGTGAAGGGAAAGAGGCAGTGAGGGGTGGTGGCTCCCGAAGGACAGGAATCGCGTGCTGGGTCGCGGGTCGACATTCAGCAGGAGCTGGTCGATTCGCTTAATTGCCTTTTGCCTAATTAATTCAATCGCAAGGGGCGCAACAGGCAGCGAAAGCGACATTTGCATTTCCATTTCCAATTCCAATTCCATTCCTACTTCCAATTCCCCCCCATTTCAGTTAAAAACTCAATCAACAAATGGCTCAACGATTGCCCGATTTAATTAATTTGGCAAACGCAATTAGCGATCGTGGCCAAGGGCTGCGTGAGGCCAATTCCAAAGTGTTGTGTCCCCAAAAAACCAAAAGGAGATGGAGAGACTACGGGTCAGTGCACCTGACACTTACCATCTTATAATATGCAGAGAGAAAAAAATAATATGAAAATATAAATATATATTTGGAGAAGAAATATAACAAATATTTAATTTAAGTATAGGTTTAAGGAGTTAAAATTATATCCTGTTCAGCTAAGAAAAATGTATTCGATTTCAAATTTTTATAAATTTTACATACATTTTTTATATTTTTTATTCATATTTTAAACATTTAAATTGTGCTTTCCTTAATAATAGAAAAAAGAGTTATTTAGTTGGACTTCTTTATTTCGATATTTGAATCTTTAATAAAATATATTTTAAAAAGTATTTCCTTGTATATATTTTATGCTTCCTAAAATTTGATTAATTTCAACGAACAACTCTGTGTTATTAACCCATTTCTCCCAGTGTATCTATAGTTGCTTCAAATTCATTTGGCGAATTCATTATGACACGCTGCCAATGACAAGCCGTAGCTCAATCACGGGCTGCGACTGAGGCTCTAACGCGTTCATAATTTAAATCGCTCTCTAGGACAAGTTATGGCATACGTGACCGGGAATCGCAATCGATGGTGGATTTAAGTAGCCAAGCATAAGCAGCTTGCTCCAGTTCAAGGCTATCCGAATCCCCGTGCTCCTCTGCAGATCGCATAACTCATACGCCCCGTCGTCCTCACAAAAAACAAGTGTTCAAACTTTTCGCGCATTTGTCAGGCTCAGGGAAAGAAGGTTATGAGAATGAGTTTTCCCCCAAGGCAAGGCTTTTACGCTGCCTAATCCTATCTCTCCCTCTTCAGCTAGTACAAGGGCTGTCAAAATCAGTTGGCATTAAGTTTATTACCATGTCGCCATCGAATTGGCCACATTGCTGGCCTTGGCCAAGGAATAACAGCCAGAAAAGTGTTTCCAGCTGGATGCATCGGCACTGCACGCGTTTGCCTTTTCCCCCTTTTTTTGCTTGAACACTGGGAAAAATATTTGAAGAAAGTAAATTGTAAAGAAAAAATCAAAGTAGTAGTTAAGTTATTAAATGACAGTTTCTAGTAATATTTATTAGCTTGCAAGTCTTTCTATTTCATTAAGTAAACTTGTCTAGTAAGTATATATTTTAATGTATTATTTTTTGCAGTGTGAATGCTATTTGAGCTGCTTGCCAGCAGATAAAGTGCGTTTCTATTACACGACGCTATCTGTGCGAGGGTGCTGAAAAATGACGGCGGTGATAAGGAACGCTAGGTCCAAGGACCAAGAACCCAGACTCCGTGCATGCTCTGGAAAAGTTGAGTTGCCGATAGCTGTGAACTCTCGCAGTAAACACGTTCTCCAGCTGCTGCTGGCTCGGATTCAAATGTATCCGGAATGAGGCGAAACTAAATCTTCCTGCGGCTGCCTGAACTTTAAGCGGGCTCTCCACTTTATTCTTTATGTATTTTTTCCCTCAGGCCATTTGTCTTCGTTGCGTTTTTTGTGCGTGGTCATCCCGGCCTCGCTTCACACGTTTAATTACGGCAAAACGAGGAGCTGCAGATGCACACAGTCCCTACAATGATACGCCATTCTTTTTTGCCTTTGAAAGCCGGCAAATTAATTGGGGAAAACTTCTTGCTGGTCTGATTGCACTTTGCATGGATCTGGCTTAATTGAGAATCCTTCTAAATGGAGGCAAATTCATCAGAGGAGTCAGATGGAAAAGCAATACAAATGGATTCAATTGATGGATACATCTCTAGGTACTTGAATATATATTTAAACTGCAACTGTAATAGAGAAAACTCAGCTGGGAAATCAACAAGAACCGCCTCTATCCGGTTATGAATGAAACTGCCCGACATAAAGCTAAATATAAATATATCCTAGTGATATCTACAGTCGCTGGAATGAGACAATAAATAGCTCAAGTCCTCACGCGTCACAGGTAGCTTATCAGGATGGCCAATATCGGATTCCAGGGCATTACAGCCCTCTTCGATTGCCCGATTCTGGCGGGGATTGCATTACCATTTCACAAGGCACGTTGGTATCACGTGCAGTCGGCTATCGAAATAGGTATCGGAAATCGTTAAGCGGGATCATTGCAATGCGATTTCCTCTGCGTTAGCTTGACTTCTTGAAATAGCTCAATAGTGGCTGAGTAATAGTTATAGTTTTACCCTGCGGACAGGTCCTACATTGTCTACCGGGAACAAGTGACGAGGTTCCCATGTCAGGCGCTGGCACGTTGATAGATAACTCTGTTAAAAGGAGCCAAGAGGGGTCGGGCTGCGGTCTGGCAGATACGAGTAAATACGCTGGACTAGCAAAAGTCCCGGGTGAATAATCACCAGTCAGTACGGGTGACAGTGGTGCAATAATAATTAGTAGTTTAACAAATGAGCCAAGTCTTGGGAAACATCAATGCAATAATATAGAAATATCTTGTAGATAACATTTCTTACTTGGATTTATGTAGTCAAGTTTCTTATTATATTTATTATATAGTTTTTAACCCACTGTGCAAGGAGGAGTTGGGTGGCAGGATGACTCCCAATTCGACAGTTGACAATCGCCAATCGGCAATCGGCCTAAGAGTTATATGGCAGCGACACGAGTAAAGTCCGGCGGCTACCGCATTTCCCAGTGACAAACACCAATCACAATGACAGTCACAGTGACAGCCATAGTGATAGGGATAGTGACCCCTGCCTCCTGCCCCTGCAACTGCCAGGTGAGCAATCGCTAACGAAGCAGCTGGAACTGCGAGATCAGCTTTGGGCAAATGCTTATCTGTCCTTTTTTTTTGGGCGGTGTAAACATATGAGTAAATTGTGCGTAATTAAATGTTATGAGTTTGTTATCTGTGTGCCTTGTTTTCGAGGCTTTTTTTCGGGGCCAGGTCCCAGGCTGTCTCCCAATTATTTCTCATCAGTGGACAGTCGAATCAATCAAGCTGGAGCCACTGCTCTGGCCCCCATTTCCATTTCGACATATATTTCACAATGCTAGGCATTATGGTCGTCATTGCCGTGCCATGCTGCGTATGCGTAATATTTCATACGCCCCGTATTCCCCAGATGCAGCCCCTCCTCCTCAGCGCCAGCTGCCATCTTAATTTCATTTTCTATTTCAGTGGAAACCATAAAGGAGCTACCCCGAAAAGCCAGTCGCCACCCCGGAGGACACCCCATTCCGCTGTGCCTTTTCGGCAATGGAAATGGCTTGTTTGCCTTGCCTGCCTTGCTGGTGGCCTATTAAGAGGTCCTCTGATTGAATTCGGCTTACGCATGAAGAGTCACAAAGAGTCAGCAGTCGCATCCATCAGATGCCCGCTCTCCCAGCGGAGTGGCCAAAGTTTTAAAGCGGCTTAAGGCGTCCGCTGCCAAGGACGAAAGTCGAAGCAAGAAGGGAAATCCATGGCTTTGCATAATGCCGCTTTAAAGGGTGAAAATCTGCAAAAAAAAAAAAAGAACGAGTTGAACAAGAGGCCGCCTCCCCAGAGGTGGAGGACAAATATTTATGGACCCAATAAAGATTCTATTGATGTTTGCTTGTTCTACACCAGTCCTGGCCACTCCCGCGATTCCCAAGGCTTGGCAGATTGGCATTTCATTGTCAACAGGCCAGGACGCGAGGCGGCGACCCTCTTTTATTTTTCTCAGGGGTGGACATGGACATGGACAGCATCCCCCGCCCGTCCACATGCTCGTGTATATGTATGTGGCGACAGCACACATCGTTTCGTCGTTTGCATTTCTGTTGATTTTGGCGCAATGACACGCAGCTCGTTACAATTGCCGGCTGACTGGTCCTGGCCAGTTGTCCGTTTCGCTTCGACCTCCTGACCCCTCGAACCTCAAGAGGATTTGCGCAGCAGTCAGGTCTACACTTGGATAAGAGTTGTTTTGGGGAAGTTTTAGAAAAGTATAAGAACTATTTAAAATAGTTAGAAACTAGGAATCAGTATAGCCTCAAGTAAATCCCTAAAAAATGCAATTTTCTCTAATGAAATTTTGTTCTCTTATTTCTAAATTGAAATCTAAAAACTTTGTAAAGTTTTTATACCTTTAAGACCACCGATTTTGTAAGTGTACCTGTCTCTATGCTCGGAAGCTTATGTCCTGTCAGCTCTGCATTCCGAATGCCATTGAAAGGGGCTACCCTGGAGCGGGTTGAGTGTCATGGGAGACCGAGTCGGTAAGGCATTCCCCACTATGGGTGTTAATGGCGCATTATCACTGCCAAGGTTGGAAGGATCCTGAATCCTGGAACGCAGTTCTTTCAGCCACTTGTCAGCTTTGCTGGAAAGTTTTTTGTCTCCATCATGGCCGGCAGTTAAATTTAATTACACTGCCCGAAAACGCTGACCTCCTACTGGCGGCCTCCTACCCCCTTTCTCAATGGCCTGTAACCGGAGTCGCAGGAGGAGCCGCTCGCTGGCCGTAGGCCGCCGCTAATGATGTGTGGAGCTGTTCATTAGGAGTGCCCGGGGACGTGACCATCGGGGCCATCCATTATCCCGATAGAGAGCCTGAAAGAGGAACTCTGGAACAACAAGTTCCCGCACTTTGTTGAAACTTAATAACTTTGGTCTGGGAGCAACTCGAAGCCGGCTTAGCCACCTCGGACAGAAGTTGCTCATTTCCGGCGGATGTGATTCGCATTGTCCACGGGCCATACCATACCACAAAGTTGCACAAGTAAATTAATGCAGGCTGCGTGCCACCTCCCGGCGAGCGCCATTAAGAATACTTTTTAATGTCAGGGGCATTTGCATTTAAACGATCTCAGCTTCTGTCCACCGAACCGTACCCCGAAAAGGCATTAACAACAACGTTTTTGTCGTTTAGGGATGCGCAGTTATAAAAATTTATTGCGTTCCGATTTGCTTTCCATTGGCATTCGGCCGTTTTTGGTGGACCGTGACGTTGGCCGAAAGGATTGTCGCGTGCCGACGTGCACCTGAGCAGGTAGGCCAGGGCCACGGCTTAGCCACCGGATGGAGATGTGATCAATAGTCATAATGGGATATTATTGGATAGATAGGTTCTGGCACGAGTATAGAAATTTATTCTTGTGAATAATCATAGCTCAAATATAAATATTTCGTCATAATCACACTTGTTGCTGATGCTCTCATTTTCCCCAAAAATAATCTACATAATAAATAGAACTCTAATTTGATTTTTCTCTGATTTTTACGATAGCAAAACAATTTAAAATATTTAGCTGCTGTGCCACTTTAGCTGAGTGTTTGTATAAAAACAAATTTAACAGAAAAACATTACTTGGTCTGGTTGAATCCAACTTGAGTCATCAATTAGAGGCAGATCTTTGCTGCCTGGGAGTCTAATGGCATAAATCAACAGAGAATATACCGGTCTCCCGGGGCGCTTCAGGGTGCCAAAAGGGGGAATTATCACTTGCAACCACTATGTGTGTGTGTATGTGCTCTCCCCGCCAAATTCAATTCGAGCATAATTAATGCAGAGTGAGCGCCTCAACTTGTTAATTATGCAGGCAGACAAATGCCATAACTGACCAGCTGACTGAACCTGAATCCGAGCCGCAATTAATGTGAATTTTCATGGTGACTTTCGAGTGTAATATTTGCACAGAACAAACTACCTAGGAATGAGTGAATATTTTTTAAAATTACTTAACTTAATTTTTATTGAAAAAGTAAGAATATGTTTGGTCTAAGAAATGTCAAATATAAGGCTAGAAATATATATATTTGATAATGAAAATATTCATATTTAATAAGTAATTTTCTAAAATCAAAATACACAATTTACCTTCATTCGTTTGATTTCAACCTTAAATAAATTAATTTAATATCAATAAATATATTTTCTCTCTGTATTCATCAATTTTTATATCAAAATTTCTCACTCTCCATCCGTACAATATTATTTTGTCATTCCTAGTTCCATCGTCACCTCTGCCTTTTCCCCCGATTCCCTCTCTCATCACGTGCTGGCAATTCAGCTGGCCCTGAATCATGCCTCGACACTCGGTTCTATTTTGGTATTATGTAAAATTCTGAAATATACTTATAATAATTTCTTATTTTGGGAGGATGTAGCAGTGAATGGCAGATGCGGAAGGGGGCACAATCCACTCTGATCCACTTCGATAAAGAACTAATCCAACTCGGGAAGCTGCGAATGCAATATGAAAGTTTATTCGCTCTGGCAAATGAAAAAGGACGACGTCCTCTGATCAATGCAAATTTAATGCAATTGAAATATGTTCCTAGCACCCGGGGGAGGTCCCTGGGTTTCGTTTTCATTTATCCAACAGCAACTGTTGCACGAATCCTTCGTCAATTCATGGCAGGATAAATGTAATTGAGGAGTTACAACAATATGACGGGGGAACCATACGAGGACAATGCGATGGCGATTGCCGGATGAAAGGACATGGGTGTGGAGCATCGAATAATAATGCGAGGACACAGGGAGAAATTTCAAGCCAAAATGGAATATTAATTACAAAAAAAAAAGAAGATTCTAATTAACATAAATATGTTGTAAAAGTATATATATTTTCCTTGGATTTTTTCTCTCTTATTTTATCCCTAAAATCCTTTCAACTCTTTCACCTCATATATCTCTTCTATTTTCCTCAGTGCACCCACCACAAGAAGCGCTAAATTGGCCGCCAATTGGAGTCCACTCAAGGGCTCTTGGCTTCACTTCACTGCTCGCCGGTTCAGTTAAGTTCACATCACTCGGACGCTTTATCATCAGGTTGTAAAAGCCCTCCATAAAGGCTGCCATTAAATGGCCAAGTGATGTCAACATTAGGAGGGCCACGCCCACACCCGAACACCGCCCGCCCGCTCACACGTGGGTCGAACTCATCCGCTGGGATTTGCAATATGTCGCCAGCATATTCATCACCTCTGCCACCCCCTTTGGCGGCGCAACACCCCGTTTTGACATGGGGCGATGTCAAAATATTGACAATTGGTCTTTAGTTGGCGTGAAGGTCGACTGCACATTAACTGCAGGCACTTTCAAGGACACACAAGTTACAGGCTTTCTTGACATTAGGGGCGTGCCCGCGTCCCCGTAAATCTGCGACACTTTCGGGCCACGTCTTTGGGCCCAGTTTGCTGGGGGAATTAGCGTGCGATTATCTTCTAATTGGATGATAATTCCCAGCCGCAACCCACTTACGCACATATATATACATAATCCCGCTAAAATCGGCGAGTGTTTGCCACTGCGTGACTTACTTTAAATTCGGATAATCGAATTGAAATCAGATTTGGCCTGTTGACTTTGCACGGTGTTGTGTGTGGAAATCGCCAGCGTCGCGGTTTTGGATTTTGGCAAGTGCTGAGAGCTTGTTGATGCGGCTGCTGCTGCTGCTGTCCCCCGAATATTTATAGAAGCAATTGGGATGAATAAGCGGGTGCCAGGCGGTGCCAGGCAGGAGGACTAAGAGGAGGCCTATGAATATATCTCTGGCTATGACTTTCTTGACTCAGTGCACACGTTTCCCAGCGGGACGAAGGGTTGTCCAGGGAAAAGGTTGCGAGTCAAATGAGAGGGAGCCACAGGGAGCCTAGGGCCTGTGAAACGTGCCAGAAATATACACTTGGCTACACTGAAAGTACAGGATTTTGGTGGAAAATGGTCAATAACTACTTAATAAATAATGACACGAAATGTTTGAATTATTTTAAGAATTTCACAGAATTTACGAGAGGAATTTTAAATCAGATTTTCAGTTAATTTAACAAGAAGGCCTTCATGTTTAAGGCGCTTATTAATTGTATTATTAATATTATTAATTACGTATATAAAAAGCTGGAAAAGT
The DNA here is from genome assembly GCA_018904815.1 of Drosophila ogumai. NCBI lineage: Eukaryota > Metazoa > Arthropoda > Insecta > Diptera > Drosophilidae > Drosophila > Drosophila ogumai. The sequence goes on along the minus strand of JAEIIJ010018966.1, from coordinate 10,662 downwards.
TGAATAATAATATATAACTTCTGTACAAACAAAAGCTAATTAAAAATTCAGATCTAACCATCATTAAAATTATCAGTATTGTATGTTTGATATGTATTTTATATAGATTTTTATTAGATATCGACTTTAATTTGTCTGAATTTTTATTAGACTTTGATTACATTTTGGCTCTATCCAAACATTAACCCTCCATTAACCACCCAGAATTCAATTTAAATAAATGACAAAGCTAATGGCACTACCATTTTTGAGCAGCATTATTGTGCTTGTAATATTTATCGCTTCATCGAAATGAAACTGAGTAATTTGCCCCCCAGGCCAGTTCATTGGACCAGCTTAAGTTTGTGATAAGGGAGGCGCGCCGCAATCAAACGGCCTGTTGAAACCAGGGAAACCCCGAGAACATATCAGCATACTGCTCGTATTTAATAATAAATAAATACACTCGATATTTGCATCACACAAATGCGTGGCTCTTGTTTGCACTATTGCGAATCGCGATTCAAGTGAAAGTTTCTCGAAAGGGGTGCGATTATCGAGGGGCTGCTCCTTCAAGTGCATTCAGCATTGTGGGCATTGTGTCTTATGCCATCCCGAATGCAATTGTCGGCATTTGGAGGCTTAACCGGAAACTTTTAATTTAATTAATTTATACACAAAGGCGCAATCAAGAGCACCGGCGACTGGCAGAGGTCGCGGCAGTGCGAAGGGCGGGGAATCGTGGAGGAGACCATGCGAATTGCGGTTACAAGCGCCGTGTGCATCTGATAGATAGATAGATATAGTACCATATAGTATAGTACCTCCCCGTCGCGATAAAGCAAGCGCTTTTGATGTTCACTCGCTCGGCTCTGTTCAGCTCAGTTCGGTTCGGTTCATTTAGCTTTATTTTCTTTTGTTTCGCTTCGCAGGTTATTCCAAAATAAAATCAGCCATAATTCAGAGGCTGCAAACTATAAGATGCACGTTTCTCAAAATGATGTCTTTTGGGATTTTCAGATTTTGGGGGATTTGTCAGTGGGAGGGCAACAGGTGAACTTTGTTTATTGATGCACTCATTGCGCTAATTTGTTTGTTCAGGATGATTTAATGGACAACCCGCTGACAGGGTCAAGGGTGGCTAAGAATATACAGCCTGATGTATATAGCTGTACTGGATAAATGGCCAAATGGTAGGCGGAAGTGTTGGCCATCAATTAGCCAATCAGCAGGACATGCGATACGAGCAACAGGTGGAAGGCAGCAGGGCAAATATTTAGTTGGTCCAAATTTTATGGCTTTCTTTTTCAGTTAATTCCTGCGGTCAGCATAAACATAAGAGTCTGAATTTTATTGATTTTTTTTTCGGCAGTCTAGCATATGTTGTTCGCATATACAAATATTTAGGCATAAACATTTAATTATTTAGTGCAAATTGTTTGGGCCAACACACAATGTAGTTACCTGGAATTGGACGAGGATCGATGAGAGTGTGAGAAGGAGGAGCCACAGGTAGCAGTTGCGAATCCAATCCGAGGTTCCAATCACCTGTTTCGCCTCGATATCTCTTCAAATTATTTCGACCGCCGAGACGCTAATTAAATTGACACTTTTTTCGGTTCGCCATAAAAGAGCGGATGGAAAACTTTTATTTCTTATTTATTTTTTATTTAGTTTGGCATTTCATTGAGACAAAGCACACACAAACACACAGGGACGCACTAGCACTCCACTCGCATATCGGTTCGCACTGGATTTTAATTTGTTTATTAATTTTTTATGGCACCCGAGGGAGAAACTTAATTCAAATTCGATGTTCGTTTCGATTTCGGTTCTTTTTCGAGTCTGCGATTTTAGGGCGGATCTGCGGATGTGCGGAATTCCACCGCGCTGGCCAACGCTCGACGGCAAAATGCGCGAACGCTTCGCACGGACCAAGGCAAGGCGGCTTCGCCTGGGTTTCGGCTCGGGGTCTTTGGGTTCGGGTCTTGTGGGTCTTCGGGTCGCCAAGCCCCCTAACCTCCCACCCACGGACGCCTGTTGAGTGTGGTGGGTGGAAAGCCCTGGTGAATTGTGGTGAGTTTTGGGCCTGCAGTTCTACGGCTTTCCCTTCTCCGTCCGGAAATAATCATAAAATGGCTAAAATAAAATATGCCCGCTTTTATTCTTATGACTTATGGTCGCCGCCGAGATTGTGCTTCTATTTTTTTCCGTTTTCTGACCTCTGTAAATTTTTCTGTACGATTTCAGGGACATTTACAATGGGGGAGAAATTCATAGGAATATTATTTTAATTTTTATATTTAATCAAATATTTATTATAAAGTTATAGAAGATTTAAGTCTGTAAACATGTTATTAAAAAAAAAAAAAAATCCCTATTTAAATATTAAACATAATTTATATTTCTAGTTATTTTAGACTATTTTTTTATTAATACCCATTAAAACTCCTTCAAAAACTCATCTTCTAAAAGTGCTTCTATTTTTCTCACCCCAACTTCCCCCTCAATTGAGACGTAAACCGAAATGCGTGATAAATATTTTCCGGGCACTTTGGTTCTTTGACCAACAAATGAATTTGACTGCCCGCAAGAATTGACGATGCTCTCAATCAATCGATTCATTGAAATTGATGGCCAGCTGGTTGATCCTTGGCATCGGCGGAGGGTGGAGGGAGCGGGAGCGGCACTTCAGGCAGTTCCAGGAGGATGTGCCCAAGAGCACGCAACCCCCAAAAAATAATCGTTTGGCCAAAATCAATTTGTGCGACTTTGTTGCTTTATGGTCTGTCATCTCTATAAACCCCCTGGCCCGCCCTCGGCATCCCTCGGCTGCCATCAGCGGCCGCTTGTTAGCAGTTCATCAAATTTGTTTGCCGCATATTAATTGCCCGTTGTTATTATTGTTATTGTGGCCGCTGCCACTTCGCTACTGTTCCGCGGAGTGCGATCGTATTGTTCGAGTATTGTTATTAATGCCCCCCTGCCGCCTCTCTCCCATCCGAATCGGCGGGAATATATCGCTTTATTGACATTTGGCGCACGTGACCAGCGTGCAGAGATGTTTGTCTACTGCTAAGCAAATAGTCACTGCTTTTAATGTGCAAACAAACCCAGGAAAGAGCAGTATCTGCCATGCTTGCTGCAGCCCATGCGGCGTATACGTTATAAAATTGGAAAATCTGAGATACCGTAGATATCGCCTATGTGCACTGTCCGTTGTCATATGCAAATATCACTTAGGTGGTTACTTTTTAAAGCTATTTGTTATTTGTAGTCGTCCCATTAATTAGACAAAAATATGTTCCTATTAATAGCTATTACTTTATGAGATTTTTTTAGGTGATTTGTAAACGACCCATAAATCTGATCTATTAATAATAATTGTTTATTTCAAATTGGAATTTCAAAGTAAAATAAATATTCTATTTTTATGAATAACGAACTTCTAGTTGATCTAAAAAAGAGGCTGTTGCTGTTGTTGTTGTATAAAAATGTGCCTCTGTTACGGTTTTAATATCTTTTATAATTCGATAAAATTATATGCTAATTAAATTAGTTATAAAATAATTATTAACAATTTTAATATGCATTAATTGAATAAAAAAATTGCTAAGACTTATAACGCTGGCACCTGATTCTTTGTTAAATATATTTTACAATTTAAGTACATAAAATAAGAAGAAGAAATCATTCCAAGGTACATTTTAAAACTCAACTATATCCTTAAATATATTAAATTAATTGTAAAATTTACTTTTTTGAATTTTAAACTAACTGAAACCACTATCTGTCTCTATAAATATTTCCTACTTAACCAAGACATACTGTAATCGCTTCCACTAGTCACTGGCCAGATTTGTCAGATTTAAACGCACCCACTGACTTAAGCATATGCCCCACGTGCTGGCCATTCGGTGTCCATTGGCACGTCCCTGCTGCGATCCATAAAGAGATTTGCCTGCAATCGCTTCAAAAGACGTCAAATCGCACAATTTACGGCATCAAATTTAATTGCTTTTGAATTTTTAGAATTTCAAAAAGTGTGTGCGAGGGAAATGGGCAACGGAAAGAAAGAGACAGAGAAATAAATTTGAAATATAGCTCAGAGCAGCTTTCACCACTTGGTTGTGTGGTGAAAAGTATCTCAAAAATAATGGTTGGTGTCCAGGCTAGCTATCCGTGAGATAGCTTTTGTATCTTTGTTGAATTTCATTGGCTTCAAAAGTATCTTCATCTAGCATTATAAAATACAAGTGACAATCCGTTAATGTATGTTATAGGAAAATTCTAATTTTTGGGAATTTCAAAATTTAAAAAATCTATAACTAAATCAAAAATGCTTTAAATTCAATTCGGAAAGCTGATCTAACTTTGTTTTGATAAGGTTAATTAATCTGCATACTAAATTTAGGTTTTTTTTAAATTCAATTTTTGGTCAATTTTTGAGAATTTTAATGATGGTACCCCTTATCAAATTTGGGAAAAATTGGCCAAATTTTTTTTTCTTTCCGGAGTAGCTAGAAAGATTCTCCTTTTGATGCTGAACAAGAATATATATGATTTATAGGGTCGGAAATGACTTCTTCACTGCATTACTAACTTTTAATGGAAATTATAATACCCTGCAAGGATATAAGAATAAGGATGATCTGGATGTTTATTTTAATGATACTTTTTTTAGTTTGAGGTTGATTTAAATTATAATCTCCTTTAAAGTAAAACTTTATCTTGTTCCATAATATTGTAAGAAAATAATCAATTATTTTTATGTACATTTTAGTTTATATGTATATGTATTTATCTGCCTGTGTAAACATTAGGGCAGGCTTTATCCGAAAAACCATATGTTAACCACTCGGCTCCAAATCGTCTCGGTTATGTAGAAGCAACAGTAATGTGATATAAGCTCCTCTCCCCTCCGAAAATTGCAGGCACATTCAATGAATTCTACAGAGTAGAGAAACGGAGATAAGCAGCAATAAATACTGAAGGAAGGGGAGACTCGAGCACGGGTGCAAAACGTTTATTAATTGTCACAGTTTATACACTGGAAAAAAGGCCTTAAAATATTCAAGTAAGTAAACATTATTGTGCAATATAATTTACAAGAATTCCTAGTTGTTTTTAAAGAGAAATTTTAATAAAATAATTTTTTGAAATTTAATTCGTTTTAAAAGAAAAATATTTTACAATAAAATGTATATAAGCTAGTTTTCTTGTCGTGTATGGGAACCAAAGTGGCGAGTCGGAAACGGTATGCACTTGGCTGCACTCCCCAGCCATGCACTTCGAGTATTCGGTTACTTGGTTACTTGGCGGGTCCCCAACAATATCCCCTATTGAAAGTGCAGTTTTTTAACTTTGTATATTTTTTTGCCAGCCATATCCATATCATATCTGGATGGCATTTACATATGGACATTTCGAGCCCCACAAACGCACACTAAGCACATTTTAATTAAGACGCAGCGCCAGTTTGCCTCGGCTTCTGATCAGTTTCGGGTTCTGAGCGCTGAGTTCCGAGTTCTGGGCTGTGGGTTCTGGTATTTAGTCTTGAACTAGGCGCGCCTGCGAAAGATGTGCGCCGGGTGCGGCGGCTCCAACGATCTAAGTAATCCAGGGCCTCGGAGATAATCTAACACCTCGACATGTGCTGTTGGTGTGCACGTGTCTATTGGACGGTTCTGCACAATCTGCTGGTCCGAATGCTGGACAGTCTGATGGAGTTGCGGCTGAGATCGATGGTCTTGTGCGGCTGTTGTGCCGGTTATCAGCGGCAGGCCGGCGAGGAAGGTGACGTCGCCGCTGTGGAACGGGTTTCCAGCACTGATGACGATCAGCGCCAGCAAGATTACGTCATTGTGGGTGAGTTCTCAACTATGGAGATCTCTCTCTCCGATCACTTTCAAAACAATAAACATTCAGGCAACAGCTGAGAGTTAACAAAGGAAAAAACTACAATTACTTGTATCTTTAAGATATTTTATTGATTTTTCTTATCCTTTCAGAAGATGACGATGCCACCTACACGGAGATCGAGGAGCGTCATGTGGAAACGGAGCAGTACTACTTCACCGTGGATCGCGCCACTGCAGAACGAATGCTCCAAGGCAGGGAGGATGGCTCCTGCCTGGTTCGTCCCTTCAAGGCAGCCGATCAGTGCATCCGTTACATAGTCAGCATCTGGGCCTCGGATCAGTACTATCACCTGTTCGTCCGTCAGCTGGATAGGAGACAGCGCTACGCCATTGGCCAGCGAAAGTCCGGAGAGCGGTACTTCGGTTCCCCCTCTGAGATAGTGGAATTTTACTCGGAACACCCGCTGCTGTGCACCAACAAGAGCGTGAGCCAGTGCATCCGTCTAAGTCCCATTAGTTACGCATAGTTTGGGTCACAAAACCATCAGGAGTTTAGGGGTTAAATCTTTATTGGGTAAGAGACGCGGGAGTATGTACAAATAGAGTTAATCTGGAGCCTCAGGTGGCCACCACCGCCTTGAAGGCACATTGATTGTTCTGCATCAAAGCGGGCCAGAGGAAGGCCTTGATCAGATCCGATCGCCGGTCCGCCTGGGGATGCCGCTCGTGTTTCTCGGGACGGAGAAAGCCTAAGATTAAGTTGGATAATTAGCCATAAGCTTAGATTTAAAACACCAACAAACACCCACCGAGGTTAAAGTCCATGTCCAGATAGTAGGGCGACTTCTGGTTAATCATCCGCCACGCCAAACGCACACAGGCACTGACGTAGTGCGTCAGCGGGGGACAGGACTCCAGGCAGGGGTACTCGTGCAGCGTGGATAGCACCTGGTTGAACACCGACCGCTCAATCTCGCCCAGCGGAAAGCTATCGGCGGTCTCATGGAGGTGCTGGCGCACGGATCTGTCCAGGGCCAAGGTGGTCTCACTGCTGCCCTCCAAAGAACAGTTCAAGACGCGTCGCACCTCCAGCACCTTGCGCTCCCGCATACCGTGGCACAGGCGGAAGGAGAGCTACGATGATTTCCAAGAAATAATATAAATAAAGGGATCTTAAGAAATATTTAAAATGTGTTTCAATAAGAAAACTTTAGAAAACAAATTACCACATATTTTTTTTAACATGGCATTTTTTTCTCTTTACTATCAAAATTGAGAAATTTAAGCCTGCTTACTGATCTTTTGCCCAAGTTTTCTTTACTTTTCTTTTCTGGGAAAGTGTCATTCATCTCTCCGATCGAAAGTGGTTCGATCAGCAGCTATAATCTGAAGTGCCTACGTAATTTCTGGCACCCTGCGGCGCTCCACTTTCCCTCGCTTTTCGCTTCCACAACGCCTAATCATCCTCTAACGCGATTGCGATCTGGCTAAAATTGATATTTTGCAACGGCAATTTGTGGTCTGACAGGATCTGAAGCTTCATGGCCCACGGCTCTGGTCTTGGTAATTGATGGCCAAGCACTTGAAAATTGAAAGTAATCTTTCGTGGGCTGCCTTGATCTAACTTGAACGGTAGAAATACAAATTCTTTCTGCAAGATTTATTGATTTTTGTTTAAAGAATAGGCATTCTTTCAAATCATTTGCATAAAGGGTCGTTGAGAGAAATTTTTGCATTGAAATTGTGACAGCTATTGAATTGCTAAATGGTCATAACAGGCGATTGTCCCATTTAAAAACAATAAGGTTTAAAGTTCTTTATGATCGAAGCTTCTTAAAAATGAATAACCATTGAAAACACCTGACAAACTTGACAGAAAATTGGCACTAATAGCCTTATAAATGAACCCCATTTTTCCAAAATAAATATTACAAAGACACCTCTACTCTTGACAATATTTTCTCTAATTTGATTTGATCTTAAAATATTTCTTCAAAGCCTATTCCCTACTTTATTCAATAAACTTACAAAACAAATAAAAATCAAACTCATAAAAACCCCATAATTGACATAAAAAATGTTTTTGAGACACACCCAATTAGAAATTTATTAATCTTCGCAAGACAAGAGAAAAGATTGTCTGACATGCAATTGGCACTAATTTCTCCCGATCGAGTTAATCTCGAAATGTTTTTCGGTTCATTATGTAGGCCTCGGGCCGAAGATCTCATCTTGAACCTCAAGCAACGCGGACTCACCACAATCATCGAGAAGAGTATCTTCCCCTTGAGGCTGTGCGCGTGTTTTATCTGCGGCAGACTGTCCAACGCCTCCAGTGCGTCCGCTCGGTTCTCGACGTAGAGACTCCGATAGAGCGACACCATTTCGCTGTGGAGAAAAGTGAGAGATACGTATATGAGAATTGAAAAGTGAGAGATGAGAAGCCAAAGATGAGGAACAGATTGGAACGTGGGATGCCAACAAGTGAGAGTTGGCTGCGGTCTCGAGTTATTTTTTGGCTGAGACTATGATGTGGGTGTTCCACCTTTTTTAAAGCAGGTCAAGTGTTAGAACCAGGTATTGGAAATGATAATTAGTTTTGTAAACAGTCTTGTTAAACATGAAATATCTTTAAATTATGAAAGTGTTGCTTGAATTTTTATAGCATAAATCAATTGCTTACCTCCCATCATCACTGCCGGAATCATCAGAGTGATAGCCATCGCTGCAGCTGCTTCCACCGGCTCCTCCCGGTGGCGTGGCCTTGCCCATGGATATTGAACCAGACAGAGAGCCTGGTGGTCCTCCCTCGGGGCCCATCATATGAAGCACCACCTCGCAGCCGCGGGAGAAGTTCATCAGTAGGCCGGCAGCAGGACGCTTCTCCACCAGAGCCTGCGAATCCAGGCGACGCACTTGACCCACGCAGGACAGCACCTCCTTGTCGTTCTCCACTCGCGTGCTCAAGTTCTCCACTAGCGTGTGGAGCTGCTTAAGCGCCGGCTTGTCCAGCATAGTGAGCAGGGTCTTGTTGTCGATCAGTCGCTGCTGGATGTCACCGTAATTAATGGCCAATAGACGCTGGTGGGAGGAGTGGGCAGGATCCTGGTTCACAGTCACCATGCTCAGCTCCTCCAGCTTGTGAATGGCCATTTTGTAGGTGTCCACATGGCGCTGCAGCTCTGTCTTTAAGGCCACATGCAGGGATATCAGCTGGCCAGAGGCATCGGTGGTGAGTCCATGGACTCCAAGACCTTGGACCGCATTGTCAAAGCTTCGCCTGCGATCCCTCACGGTTTGTCGGAGAGCGGGCTCATACTGGGCCAGAGCCTGGAGCAGTCGGGTGCAGCGCTGACGCAGTCCAGATTCGTGGGGATTGGCAAACAGGCGCACCAGCTGCCAGGCTACGGTCTCGCTGGGCACCTCCGGCTTGGGAGTGGTGTTCAGAGTGGTTAATCTGGGAGCAAGAGGTTGAGGTTCAAGGTTAGGAAATAGAGAGAAAATATTCCCTGTTATCTTACCTGGTAAAAAACGACTCCAGCAGGTAGGCACTGTGTGGCAGATGCTCCAGCAGGAGATCCAAAGGCAGCTCAGCTATGACAGATCGCAGTACCGAGGGACCCAGTCGCCCCACCACTCCGGCAGCTTCTCTGTACTGCCTGCCCTCCGAGAGGAGCATCAGACGGCGTAGGACCTGCCTGGGACTGGTGAGGAACTCCCGGCCATCCCGCGAAGGTCCCCTAATCCGTTCCCTGCTGTCCGCCATGGAACCACTGCAAATGGACAGAGGCGGCGACGGCTGGATGCCCTGCGAAAGGAGGACGGCGTCCTGGTGGTTCTTCAGCAAAATCTGCTTCCTGCAGGTTACTCGGGTTACTCAGGTTACTCAGGTTACTCGGTTGTGGGTTAATGGAATGGCTTTGTACAGATGCAGATGCAGATGCGGATGCGGAGACTGAGAGATGCAGATGCGGATGCGGAGACTGAGAGATGCAGATGCGGGTTCAGTGGGACTGCTTACAGCATATTGGGCGTGGGCTCCATGGCTATGCGGGGCTCTATGTGGGCTCCAGTCACCAGTCAGTGGGGGAGTTGGGGTCTGAAAAAAAAAAACGGCCAGACACAATGCCACGATTAATAACAAATAGGAAATCTCTTTGGCAAGAATTCGCGCACAAAACAATTGCACTTTCACCAGCCGCCATAATTTATCATAAGTTAAGGCGCCACGCATAGCCCGAGATATATGTGTATAGATACAATGCCACTGGTTGGTGGGAGCTTCCACCTCAGAAATGACAACTAGGAAAATGTTTTTAAAAAGGCAGCTTTCCTTGGAGGCCCCGCCATGTATTCCAGCAATTTCTTGGGGGCCTAAGAAAATGCCTTTTAACCAAAATGCTTTTCCATTAATGTTTTGGTGGAAACAAATAAATAAATAAAGTTTAAAAGAAATTTTAAGTTGGTTGTCTGGACACCTGCAGGGTTATTGCCTCCCCTCGGAATCCGGGAAATGGACACTAGAGCAACCAACCCGAACCGAAAAGAGCGGACCGTGTTTGTCTTCCCGAGAATCGAGCGGAGGAGCACATAAAATATTTACCAACCAGCCGAAAAGCGCGGAAAAGCAGCCGACCACAGCGGCGATTAGGTATATAGAACTACTCATATGTCTACAGAGAGAGAAAAACCTATACAATATAGTAAATTTATACTCACAATATTCTAGAATCAATAAATAATATTTTAAGATATTTTTTATAGCACCCTTTTAGTAAGTCTGTGATGTTCTTTCAAATTTATCTTAAATATCTTGTTAGCT
>JAEIIJ010018965.1:0-21860 GCA_018904815.1 Drosophila ogumai | reverse complement strand
TAACAGGCGAACAGAAACCAGCAGCAAGCAACTGAAAACTGGTATAAACTGTTATAAAAAACCCAAGTTTCGAACCTCTTAGGAGCAAGCGTAAGTGAGCGGAGATTCAAACCTCTTATACACAAAGTAACGGCTGTTTTCCCAAAATGCAACTCTGGGCTGGCAGACAACGCAGAGTTGCATTTTGGGAAAACAGCCGTTACCTACAGCACACTATGTTCGCCTCTCACTTACTCTTATAGCGAACACTATATGTGTCTCGTTCGCACGATCAGCATGAGACACCAATACATATACAAAATATACATAGAATGAGAAAATAATACACACCAATACAAGCATAGCTCACGAAAATTTACTTGCTGCTGGGCGCCGTGCTGCTGTTTCTGTTCGCCTGGTAAGCGCCTGGTAGAATTTGTTCAATTGATGGGTATTTTAATTTTAGTTTGTTTCTGGCCATAGGATACGCAAGGGTATTAAAATCAAATTTGAACAAATCCCACATTCAACATTCCGGCTTCTCAATGAAGCCGATAAACCCCGATAAAGGACTTCTCTTAAAATGTATTATGATAAATGAGCGCTTACTCTCTTATTTTATTCCATTCTCCTTAAGTTACATCCGCGACTCATTGTTTCAAAAGAAGATAAACATAAAATGCATAACATAGGGACTTAATTCTCTTACATCAAAATACTTTAATCCGTTTAATTATTTCCACCTGCCATTCATCCGACATTTCTTCGGTAAGTTCACTTAAGTAAATACGAAACCAAAGCGTATAACCTGTGGTGTGTGTGTGTGTTTTGTTGTTGTTCTCCTTGTTTATGTGCATTTCTTTACTATATTCTACGCGTATCTGTATCATCGTTTTAGCTATTCTCGACTTGGGTTTCGTGTTAAAAATAAAAATGTGTCGCTTTGTGTATTTGTTTTAAATAAAATGTTTTCTTTGCAAATTAAGAGTGTGCTTGTGTGTGTGTGTGTAGACTTTTCGACATACAAAATTTAAGGATACGATAATGTTTGTAAAACGATTGAATTCGTGTTCGTATCAATTTTTTTGGATTTCCTTTTCTTGGTTTTTGTTTTTGTTTGTTTTTTTTTTTTGTTTTTTTTTTTTGCATGATTTCTTTGACTTTTATCGTTTTTCTTTTGAAAATTTAAGAAAATATATATTGTATATATATAGGCGCGAAAATTAATAATTAATTCAACATTTTTATATATACTATATAACTATATGTACCATGAGTACGTTATGTGTGTATGCAGTTTCTGTTTCTGACCCATTTCTCTCATTTATCTATCGTGGCTGTTCTGTACTCGGCTCTTCTCCTCGTTATCCTCTCCTCCCGGATCGCACTTAGGAATAGTTTCAGCTTAGGCAAACCCAAAGCCCTCGGAGCACTCGTGTATGGCCTTGAGCAGGCAGCTGCGCAGCTTATCGTATGACTTGTACATGGGCAGATCCAATTGGTTGAAGCTTTGAAATATCAAATTGAAAGTCAGAATAAATAAATCAGGAACATCGAGAATGATGTGATAGGATCGCTTACCAGGTGTGGGCACAGGGCAGTCGATCCGTGGACCGATCGTCGCGATGAATCTGGAACTTTTGTATGCCATTCATGCCCTCCAGCGAGCCAAAGCCCTGCAGTGGCACCTTGGAGGTGCCCGTCACGAATTGCAGGAACTTGGCCCGGTCCGCCTGGTCGAAGCTGCGCAAGGCGCGCCAGAACCATTGTATCTGGAGAGGGGAAATCACGATTTAGAGAGGGATGCAGGCAAAGACTCTCAGCAATCTCACCTGTGCCGACTTGGATGTGTACTTGTGGTACTCGGTGTTGGCCTTTAGATCTTCAATGTCAATATCCGGCAGGCCGGATATGAGAAGTTCCAGTTCCTGTTCGTTGAAAATCGATATTAAATGCTTTGGAATAATGTCGTAGAAGCCCTCGAGGAATGCGTCCAGTCTGGGGGAGGAAAGAGAGAGAGAGAGTTTGTTATATAAAATTAGGAACAACATTTAAAATTAAAATTAATCACAAAATACTCACTGCTGTCGTATGGAGCCGCTCATCTTGAGCTGACACACCAGCTGGACATACTCGAACTTGTTCTCCTCGGTTACCGCTATGTCCCGTCCATTGGGCTTAAGATCGCGTATCTGGGTGACGCCAAACTCCTGGACCTCCGTGGAGAAGGTCAGCTCGTAGCCCAGCGTGGAGATGTCGTTCTTCATGAGATAGTCGAGGCCCTTGTAGAACTCATAGTCCTGCGACTCCATGTCGGTGTGCTTCACCTGCTTGCCCAGGATGTGCTTGTAGAAGGAGCGTGTGAAATAGCACTCGAGCAGCTTGTTATCGTGAACGGCCTTGGCTGTGGGAGAGGAGTGTATATGAGATATGAGGGAGGAGCCCAGATTCACATCTACTTACCGATTACGCGGCCCACGAACTTGAAGTAGCTCAGGTGATTGGGATTGGCATGGCTCGAGGGATTGATCATGTAGGTGACGCGATCGCCGGGCGATACGCAGAACAAGGCATACATGGGATTGAAGATCTCGCGGGATATAATCACATACCATTCGCGCAGCAAGCCGCCAGCATCCTGGCCCTCCTCATCTGCCAGGATGACACGAAGATGATCATGATTGTGGTCTGCTTGCAGACGAAACCAAACCCAAACTCACCCTCGAAGACAATGTAGAATCGATTCTTCCACTCCTCTGGTCCCAGGCGGTACAACACGCGGAAGGAGTCCTCAAAGACGGTCACCCGTCGCACGCTAACCGTGTGCTCCTCGCGCCGTATACCCTCATCCAGGCGCTCCAGCTCCGTTTGGAAGAACTTGCGCTTTACATCAAAGTCCAGGATGCGGGTATGATCCACCAGGACGGCAAAGGGACCATCGGAGAGATGAGTGGGCGACTGGCGCAGGATCTGATTGAGCACAGTGCGATGCTTCTCGGCAAACTGAAGGAACTTCTGGCGATCCTGACGCAGCTGGGCCTCGTGGGCACTCAGGGCGGTGCTGCTGGTGCTGCCAGCGGAGCCAGCCTGCTGGTTGGGTGTATTGGTAGAGGCATCCTGCATTCGTGGCTCATCTAAATCAGTATTTTTCAGTGATTAGTTTTGGTTTAGTAGAAATCCCCTGGAGAAACTCACCTTCATAGCTGGTGTTGATACTGCTGCCATCCTCCATGGGCGGTGGACTGTTCTGCTGTCGCGGCTGCCTCTGGTTAGCTGCCGCCGCCGCCGCTGCCATCTCTGCAGCCAAGGCTCTGCCATTCGGACCGGCCAAGGAACGCAAACCCAGGACTATGGCCCCGCCAATTCTGGGCTTCTTCACCGCATTCCTATGCGAGGCATGGATTAGGAAGAAGGCCTCCACAGTTGGCTGCAGCACCAGGACAGCAAACTCATCCTTGGACTCCTCCAGGGCCACCAGGCACTCGCTGAGCGTGTGCCAGAGCACATCCAGACAGAGAATCTGGCTCAGCGTGGGCTTGTTGTTGTTGCCGCCGCTGCTGTTGCTGCTGCTGCTGTTCGTTGTGGCTTTGGTTGCCATGCTATTGAAGGCTCTCAGGGGCTCATCCACATCTAGATAGTCCTCCTCGTCCACCTCATCTTCGTCGCCATCTTGCAGGGTCACCTGTGGCAAAGGCTGCTGTGGCTGCTGCTGCTGCTGCTGCTGCTGAGGATTGGTGTCCATACTAAAGCTGGACAGAGGCGGCGGCGAGGGACCTGTGCTCACCGATTCGGTGGCCCACATATTGCTACCGGTCGGCGGATCACCCAAAATGTCTATAAAGTCATCATCCTCGTGACCGCCAGAGCCCAGGGTTCTTCTGCCGCCTGTTCCCGCGCCGCTTCCTCCGCCCACCGTGGGCAGGACATCCGGCGAATCGTACATATCCCGCACCTGCATAAAGATCTTCAGGGTGCGCAGGAAGTAGGGCTGCGCGGAGGAGTTGGACATGAGCTTCTTCATCGACGGCAGCTGCAGCTCGCAGGTGGGCTTGGCGTTCTTGGGTGCCGAAATGATGACATGCTCGGCGGTGAAGCGATCCTGCATGATGCCCTCGTTAACGGCCAGATTGGGCAGGAGACTGGCGCCAGTCGAGGAACCCGAGGGAGCAGCAGCAGCTGTTGACGATGATGACGATGTACTGGCCACACCCTGGTGACTATTGTACGCCCGGATCTCATTCAGCAGCGTCTGTATGGCCTGACGCACCTCCTCGGCCAGGCCCAGGATGGCCGCCGTCAAGTACTGGATGAATATGGCATTGGAGGCCTGCGAGCATTGCGTGAGATTGACTATCAGCTTGGCCACGTTGTCCAGGCCCTCGGTGGTGCCGCACTGGTGGGTCAGCACCTCGATCACCAGCTGCAGCTGGGAGAAGTTCTTGGCATAGATCTTGCGCCTCGGCTTCGAGGGTTGCACTGGCAGAGCTACGCTCAAGGTGGGCAGAGCCGCCGGCTTTACACCATCGTTACCATCCCCAGAGGCTGGATTTCCACTGGCTGGGGTCACCTCCTCGGTACTATTGGTGGCCAGACCATCACCAATCTCGCTGGCACTGCCCCCTGTTGCCGCCGTTGTGGTGCCTCCCTCAGACGCCGCTGCTCCTGATCCTGTGGCCTGACCAATGGGTATCAGCGGCGGCATCTGTTCCGGCAGCCACTCCTCCTCCTTGGGCAGCTCCGTGCTCAGCGAGGCCAGCAGCTTGACCAGCATGTCAGTGAGATGTGGCGAACGGCAGATCACCTTGTAGGGCAGCATCTCCAGCAGCTGGCCGAAGGGAGAGTCGCTGAAGGATAGAAAGTCGGAGGTGTTGGTCTGCCACTCCCACGGCGGCTGCGAGGTGAGCGGAAACTGGTTGACATGCGACATTCGCACTTGGGTCTGCCTGTCGATGTTGAGGACCACATCCCAGAAGTTCTTGGCATTGGTCTGGTAGGGCACGGATTGGGACGACGACGATGACGACACCTTGGCACTGGCAGCTGCCTTGGCTGCTGCCGCCTTGGAGGTGGAAGGGGCCTCGTCTAAAGGAGGCTTTGATGAGGACGACTGACTGCTGGCTGGCTGCTGGTCATCCAGGATCCCGCGCAGGCGATTGGCCACCTGGTAGCGACAGAAACGTGAACGAAAGTCTAGGGTTCCACCCGGTGGCACAGGGTCATCCAATCGAGGAGGAGGTGCAACGCCAGCTCTAGCGGATTCTCCTCCAGCCGTGGGCCAGGGCATGCCTCCTGCTCCTGCTCCTGTTCCTCCTCCTGCTCCTGCTGCTCCTCCTCCGCCTGGCAAACCCAATACCGCACTGAGGATGCGTCTTGTCTTCACCTCCCTGTTGTAGGGCACAAAGCTGCTGGGATAGTGCTTGGCCAGGACGAACAACAGGTCCAGGCAGTTCCTCACAATCATCTGGGCCGCCTGGGGATTTATGCTGATACTCCTGGCACTGCCCTCGTACATTCTGTTGATCAGGAAGATGTTGCTCTTGTAGCCAAAGGCGGCATCCACGCGCAGCTTCAGCCACTCTGGCTTGCTGCCCGCCTGTCCGCCGGCAGCACCAAAGTTGGCGTTATCCTCGTTGGTCTTCTGGACAATGCTGATCAGGGCATTGATAATCCAGTCCCTGGTGGGCTCATGGTGGCACAGATTCCTGATGACCCGGTGCAGACGCATGCTGTAGACCTTCTGGTCCTCCACGAACAGGAAGAGCAGCAGGGTGGCCAGCGAGTCGGGATCCAGCAGGATATTCTCGTCCTCCATCATCAGCAAGGCCAAGGGCTTGCCCATGGGCGCCAGCTGGTGCGGATGCGGGTGATGGTGGACAATCGTGGTGTGCTGATGATGCTGGGGCTGGGCATTGCCGCTGGCATCATACCAAATGGAGCTGTGCCAGCGGGCCTCCTCCAGGCTCTGGAGAGTGGTCTGGAAGCGGGCTAACGGGCGGGATAAAAGATCGTATAAAAAACGGGTTTCTCTCGGGGATTAGGCAAGGAAACTCACTCAAGGCATTGCTGGGCGGATGGGCATCCAGGCGGGCGCCATTGCGCGACTCCCAGTCGCGACGCAGGAACTGTGCCTCGGCTGCCAGCTCCGGCGGCAAGCTGGCTATCTGTGACTCCTCCATGTCCGTTAGGATCTATAGCGGAGATTAAAGGAGATTCAGGACAGGATTCAGTATAAAAACGAAAAAAAACTCACCGCTTGTCGCAGATTCTCGGGCAGATTCTGAAAGAAGGCAGCCGTGTCCACGGGATCCTCGGGATTGGCACTCTGTGCCGCCTGCCGCTGCTGCTCTATGCGCTGCTGCATCAGCACCTCCGACTGGATGTTCAATGGCAGGGCGGCCAGGAATTCGGGATTGACCTCGACCAGCGAGTCATGGGCTATTTGGATGGCATTCTGCTGGGCACGCTGGCGGATGCGTTGCATGCGCAGATGCTCCTGGATCACCTCCTCGCGCATCTCGCTGGGCAGGGCGGCCAAGAAGGAGGGATCAACGCCCTCGGGCACCTCCAGATCACCAAGAGCGGCACGCACTTCCGGGCTCATGTCTGTAATGGTGGCTCCTGCTGTTCCTGTTCCTGCTGCTCCTGCTCCCGCATCTCTGCCCTCTCCCGTCTCCGTACTAACCGCTGTGGCTCCTCCCGCTTCCTCTCCTGACCTGGGCTCCGCCTCTGGCGCCGTTGCTGCTGCTGGACTGCTTTCACCTCCACCCTCCGCCGTCTGACTCGATGTCTCCGTGGCCCTCTCCCTGGGAAAGGAAGACGTGAACCAAGGTTCCCCACTCGATGTCTCCGGGTTTTCCCTGGGATTAAGCGTGAACCAAGCATCCCTTAGGTTGGCAGCTACTACTCCTTCCGACTCGCTACGCGGCATCCAGCGTGCCAGAGCTTCCAGGCCATCGTCGCCATCTTCATCCTCATCCTCCTCCTCATCCTCCTCATTGTCAATGAGCACGGCCGCCGCTGCGGCATCATCAGTGGCCACTGCTGGCGGCGGCGGCGGCGGTGGTGGCGGTGGTGGTGGCAATAATTGCGGTTCGATTTGCACCACCACCTCATCCTCGAGATGGGCCTCCTGCAGCGGCATGCCCAGTATACCACCGCCCGGCATTACATCCACCTCCAGGGACGAGGGTAAACCAAAGTTATTCCGGTTTTCGGCAGGTGTCTGGCCCAGCTGCTGCTCCAGCGTGGAGAGTATGGCCAGTCCTTGACCAGATCCCGAAGATCCTGATGATGCATTGTTACTCCTTTGTCCCACAACGGCGCTATGAGCCTGCACAAGCCGCTGCAAGCGGGCGGGCAAATCCCGATTGGGACGAGAGCTGCTGCTGCTGCTGCCCGAGTGACGGGATGAGGGATACAGGCTGTGGTTCACGGGGCGACTGCGAGAGGACTGGCGATCGGCCAGCTTGGGCAAGAGTTAGTACATAAGCCACAGAGTGTATGCGTGGGTTTCTTTACCTGCATCAGGAGCAGCTCGGCATCATCCAGACGGGAGTAGGGACGCAAAGGCCTGCCACTGGTGGCGGTGTTGGTGGTGGGCGAAGGCAACACCAAAGGTAGCCGCTGATTTGGCGAGGAGGAAGCGGACGACGAGGAGTTGGTGAAAAAGTTCTGGTTTACCTGACCCTCAGCTCCTCCGGCCTCCGGCGTTGGATTGGTGGCGCTGCTGGCCCCTTGGCTATCCGTTTCGTTGGTCAAATCAATTTCGGCGTAAATGTTAAAGATGGATGGGGCACCAGGACGTCCGCGTCGGTGTCCCCGTGTGGCCGCGTTGGCGGTTTGGGACTCGGCGGCGCTGCTGCTGCTGCTGTTATTGGAAACTGCCAAGGGATTGGGTTCAGTTAATGGGTTAAAGCTAATCCTCTAGCCTCTGTACTCACTCGTTGTGGGTAGTTGTAGGAATGGGCTGTTGGTGGAGGCACCTGCTCCATCGCCAGAGCCCGCTGCTCCTCCTGCTGGGGCTGCTCCTCCTCCTGCTGGTGCTGCTGGTGCTGCGCCTCCAAAATTGGAGGGAATCAGCACAGGAATGGAGCTACGCCGGGTCCCACCTGTGGCCGAGGCAGCCACTGGCGGCACCACCACTGCACCACTGCTTGTGCCTGTTCCCATAAACGATGTGGTTGTGGATCCTCCTCCACCCGCTGGCGTGGTCACGGCTGAGGCTGGAGCTGGTCCAGTTGCTGGAGCTGCTGTTCCTGCTCCTGCGCCTGGCGGAGTAGCCGCCGCCGCCTGGCGAGCAGCTTCCTCCTGCTTGCGCTGCTGGTGAGCCACCTTGAGCTCCTTGATGAGATGCGGCAACAGGAAGTGGGCAGCATATAGACAGGCATCCGTTTGGCTCTCCATATCCAAGGCCTTGGCCTCCTCCAGCCACCAGTGGAGAGCTGAAAAGATGAGCACACAGAAAAAGGTTATCTACTCCTTCTTCTCCTCCAGAAGGGATTACTCACCATCCTGGGTAAAGGTCTCCATCTGGGTCTCCTCGGTTGGATTCTGATGCGTGGGCATGCACACGCAGTACTGCTGGTCCAGGTAGAGGAGACGCCTCCGCACTCCATTGGTGCAGAGCGTGGCATTGGGATGCTGGGCAGGGGCAGTGCCCCCACTTCCTCCACCTCCACCACCGCCATTGCTGGTGGTGCCTGAGCCCGAGGCTCCTGCTCCGCCTGCCGCTGCTCCTCCTCCTCCTCCTCCTGCTGATCCATCACCTCCTCCACGCGGCTGCTCCTCCAAGAGATTGCTCATGTTCTGGCCACTGCCAGAGGCCACGCCCTGGACCAGCGAGGGCGTTAAGAAGGCATTCACCTCGCCACCATTGGCAGTGCCACCACTGGTGGCTGCTCCCGTGCCGCTGCCAGAGGCGCCACCGGAAATACTGGGAAGCGTTACGCCCAGAAAGTTTAAATCCGGAGCCATCCAAGAACTGGAGGAGGGACGCAAGGCGTTGGATGTGGAGCTGCTGCTGCTGCCGCCGCCGCCGCCGCCTTGGCCACGCATGGAGAAGCCGCGCAGGGAGAAGCCACCGCCACCGGCAGAGTTGCTGGACGAACCAGTGACGCCTGAACCGCTGCCGCCGTTGCCTCCATTGCCTCCACTAGCGCCATTACCTCCATTACCACCATTACCACTTCCACCACTCCCACCGATCACATCAATGTCCAGAGGCTGGGCAATCTGGGCAATGGTGCGGTTCATCCTCACCCGGAAGCTATCCGGCGGCGTGGGCATCAAATGGGGACTGTCGCCAACCAGGTGCTCATACAGATAAGCCTCCTCCTCGGCCTCGGCGGCTACACGTGTGGGATCTCCATCCGGATCGCGATCATGGTCCGCATCATCATCGTCCTCATCGTCATCGTCTTCGTCGTCGTCGACCTCATCGTTGCCAGGATTCGTCGTGCGATTGGCAGAGCCATCGCCCGAGGCATTGACCGCTGCACTGCGTCGCGGACGCTGGCTGGATGTGGTCAGGCCAATGGCCATGTCTATTTGGTTCTCCAGCTCGGCATCGATGATGCTCTGGCGCTCCTCACGATCCTCATCGTCGCCATCGTCATCCTCATCATCGTCGACATCCTCCTCATCCTCGTCGTCCTCGTCATCGTCATCGGCATCCACATCGGCATCATTGGAGGCCGTTTCCGAGGATTCCGGTTCGTAGATATGATCGAAGACCTCGATAAACGGACGCTCTTCATCCACATCCGTTTCGCTATGCTCATCCACATCCTCATCGGGCGCATCCTCATCCTCGTCCTCCTCCTCCTCATTGCGCTCATCATTCTCCGTGGAGGCATCCGAATCCGAGTCCGTGGTGCTGACGTCGCCCAGGAGCGAGGCATTTATCTCGCGGAGATTGCGGAGTCCCTGGTCCGAGGATGTGGAGGCGCCATCACTGCCACCGCCACCGATTCCATTGTCGTTCACAGAGCTGGGATTATTGGCGCCGGCGATGCCACCACCACTGTTATCCACATCCACATCGGGAACCGAGTTGTTTCCCGAATTTGTGGCATTGCCTCCAGTTCCAGCCACTCCTCCACCACCGCTGCCTATGGCATTGCTGCCATTCTGCTGCGCAGCTGAGCTTCCGCCGCCGCCGTTGGCTCCGCTGCTGCTGGAACCATTGCTGCCAATGGCCCGCGAGGCCAGACGCAGTCCCTCGCTCTGGAGGAAGTCATCCCACAGTTGGTCAAAGTTGAGTACTGGACGGACGGGTCCAGAACCGGACTGATTGCCGCCGCCAGGAGCCGAGCCGGAGGCTGGAGGATGATCGTTGGTATCTCCGCCATTGCTGCGCTCTTCGACCACATCGATCACGGCGGCGGTAACACCGCCACCTGAACCGGTTCCCGAGGCACCGCCGCTGGCTGCACCACCACCTACTCCTGCTCCTCCCGCTCCTGAATCGTCTGCATCCACGGCCATTTCATCCGAATTGAAAATAAACTCAAAGGCATGCCGGCGATCCGAGAGCACATTACGGATTATGTCCCGGAGCACATGCTCGCCGGCATTGGAGCGTTCGGCATTCAAGGCTGCTCGTGCCGCCAGGCGAGGATACAGCCTTCGATTGATGATGGCTCCATAGGTGTTGAGAGAACCGGGGCCTGAGCCACCGCCGGTTACATTGCTGCCGTTATTGGTGCCGCCGCTGCCAGTGCCATTGGCTCCGCCACCAGCTCCTCCTCCACCGCCGCCGCCCCCAAAGAGTATCCGCTTGGAGCCCAGCGTTGTGGTGGAGACACTGAATCGTAACAAGATCTCCATGGGCCGCAGGATGGCGGCCAGAGTGCTCAGAGTATTGTGATTCGACAGATCCTTGTACTGGGCCACCTTGGTCAGGTAGGTCATCACACCCTGCCGAAGGAGCACCCGGTACATGTTGTTTCTGTGCATGTGCACCTTGTCGTACAGCATCGGGGACTCGATTAGGTTGGGGAACAGGCTCATCAGGACCTGCAGGCGAGTGTGCTTCTCGGATGAGTCCGGCTGGGCCAGAGCCCGGGCCACCGCGGCATGCAGCTCCTCGGCTACCTGCACCTGGACCCCCGGCTGCTGGTAGCAGTCCGAGAGGGAGCACACCAGCACCCGGGTCATGGTGCTCACCTCGGGGACATGATGGCGCTGGGTTAGTGGGAGAAACCGGTCCAGCAGGACGCCCAGGAAGGTCTGCTGGGGTGCCGAGATCAGGGGGCTGTCGGCCGGCGTGTAGATATGCGAGAGCAGGACACGCGGCACCAGGGATTGATAGGCACGCGTGGCGTCCGCCAGGAGCTTCAGCAAGGTGGCTCGCGAAATCGTTGGCTTGGCATGGCTATGGGCGCTGGTGGGGATGTGCCAGGTGCAGCAGCAGGGCTCGAATTTGTCCGAGGCTGGCTGCTGTGTTCCTTGCTTCTTGCTTGTGGCTTGAGTAGTAGTGCCAGTGTCCTGCTGCCTCACCTCATCCTCGTGACAGCCTCCTCCTTGGGGCGCTGTGCCCGGCGGCTGATCCGGCTGCACAAGCTCGGCAGCTCCCTGACCACGGTCCGTGGAGGCTGTGCCGCCATAATGCCAGCAAGGCTGCACCAGTCCATGCAGCAGATCCTTGAGCACGGCCACCGAGGACTGCACCTGCGGATCATCCTTCATCAGATCGTCGTCTTGGTTTTTAGCCGCCTGCGGCGATGTCTGGGTCTGCGGCGTGGCTCCGCCTGCCGCCGCCGTGGGCTGCTGGCCAAACTTGGACTTGACCATCACCCGGGCATCGTCGGTCAGCGTGGAACTGCTCGAGTTCAGGAGGTACTCCCCCTTGAGCATCTCCTTGGCGGCGGCCACAAAGATCTGGGGATTCCGGGACACCGCCGTGGAGACCTGGGTGAGGACATAGATGAGGTCACGATGGCCCACTGGAACGATTCCAGCTGCCCGCATGCCCAGCACACGTTCCATGGCCTCCTGCAGCACGGGCGGGGCTTCCAGGACATGTCGTAGGATGATGATTGCATAGGTGGGGAAGCCCATAAAGCTGCAGGCCTGCTGCAGGTGGAGCAGCATCCTTACTCCACCACGCCGGATAAAGACCTGGGCATTGTCGTAGTTGCGCGTGAGGCGGGCACACAGACGGAGCAGCGATAGCTTCGTCTCGTTGTGGAGCAGATTCGCCGGCTTGAGGAGATCCACAATGCTTCCAATTATGCGGCCGCAGTCGAACTTGCTGAGGCCCACCTGCTCCTCATTCAGGATGATCTTTTGCGTGCGCTTGGGTATGGGCGGAGAGCTGCCCGTTGCTTGCGAGGAAGAGGTGGTGGTTGTGGTGGCGGAGTTGGAGTTGGAGGAGGAGGACTTGGCCTTGGCGGCAGCAGCAGCGGCCAAGGCGTTCTTTTGCCGGGATTTGCTGCGTGTGGTCATGGCCGGTGGCGGGGAGCCCCCACCATTGTCCTCACTAGGTGGTGCAGCGACTGTTCCTCCTGTTCCTCCTGTTCCGCCAGTTCCGCCTTCTCCCCCTCCTCCACTCTCCCCCTCCTTGTTCTCCGCCGGCTGACCATCATTAAAGTTAACCAACTGACGCAGTGGTATCAACTCGTCCGTTTGCACGGTCCCCGTGCCATCGGGCGAGGTGCGTATGATCCTATTCAGAAAGTTATCCGCCCTGGGCAACACCACCGGATTGTTCATAAACCCAATGGCCTCGCTTAGCTTCAACGCGGGAAACACTGGACGATGGGTTCCGGAGGCCTCGCTCACCTGGGTCATGCAGTTCAAGCTCACGGTGCACCTCTGCCTGCCAATGTTGATGTGCAGCCAGCGTTCGCCGGCGGCATAGGCATTCCGTATCAGCTCATTGTTGGCCTCCGAGTAGGCATTCCATTTGCCCGTGGAGGCATCATACCAGCGCCACACATCACTGCTCACCGCCCGCATGTTGGCCTTGCGCTGGAGGATGTGGCTAATGCTGTCGATGGCATCGATTAGGTCCACCAGATTCTGTACCCAACGCGGCACCATGGGCCGTGCGGTTTCGCTCGCCTGCTCCAGCATCCATTGGCTCATGCAGTCGAGCAGCTTGACCAGGGACACCATGGCATCCTGGGCTGTAATGGCCTCCACCAGGGGACGATGCAGATCACTGTAGTTCTCCTCCAGAAGCAAAGTTGAGGTCTTGAGGCGCACAAACAAACGGGTGGCCGTTATGCCCGAGAGGCACTCTTCCAGGCGGGAGGCGGAGGAGTTACTAGTGCCCTTTTCTGGCTCAAAGAGCTGCAGGGTAAAGTCCACCCACTGGATTATGTTGCGCACGAAATTGGTGACAAACACCTGCTTGTTGAGGTGATTGTGGCGCCTGTAGAGGACGGCTATCAGATCGGCGGCACTGTTGACCGTGTCGGGTATGGCCTCCATGAACTCAAAGGCCCGGGAGATGGCCTCGTCGCAGAAGCGATCGAAGATCAGCGAGGGCATCAGCTTCAGGTGCTTGTAGTCGTAGGTGGAGGAGGATGAGGACGATGAGGAGGGTTGCTGGGAGGCCTCACCAGAAGCACTGGGAGGAGCAGCAGCAGCAGCTGAAGCACCATCCATCTCCATGTCTATGTCCATTGTGGCGCCGCTGCTGCTGGTTGGTGGCAAGGGGGGCGGCGGCGGCGGCGGGGGAGCAGATCCTCCTCCGGCTCCTCCCGCTGGATTATTGCTGCTTCCAGGCTGCCACAAGGCACTTGCCTCGGGATTGTTGAGCAGGTAGTCGGTGGCCTCCTCCAAGGAGGCATTGCTGCGCAGCGCCTCGATGACATGGTAGTGCATGAAGCCCATGTCTGTGAGCATCTTGATGTGCTCCGCATTCAGGCCATCGTCCGAGCTGCGTATGTACAGATTCTCGAACTTGATCTCCTTCATCCGGGTGTGATACCGATCCAGCAGAGTCTGGTGCGACTTGATCAGGTGCTTCAGGATGAGGATCATGGTCTCGAACATGCTGGGTCCATAGTTGGGTATGGGGCGACGTGCCCAGATCCGGCGCAAGGCCTGCATGGCCAGCTGGTGGATGTGAATCAGGTAAAAGACCGGCTCAAAGGGCACCGAATCCGGCAGATAATTCAGGCGCGGACTCATCGTGTAGGGAGAGTCCAGCATGGCCCGGGGATTCACCATCTTCTCCAGAAGCTGCAGCCAGGCATCCAGGAACTCGCCAGTGCCCTCCGGACAGTCACGCTTATCGTCCTCATGCGCCACCATCAAGTCCTCCATGGAGGCCCACTGATCAAACTCAAACTTCTGGGAGACATTGTCCAGGGACAGCGCCCAGTAGAACATCTCGAAGAAGGCCTTGAGGCCATTCTCGGCACAAAACTGGGAGATCATCAGGTGGAAGGCGCTGCGCTTGTCATCGAACAGCATGGGTCCCGTGAAGCCCACCGAGCAGATGAGGAAGGTCAGCTTCAGCTTGGGCACTGGCTTGGGCAGGATGCTCTCGTGGCTGAACCCATTGACCAGGATGGAGCTTAGGATTCGGGCTATTTCACGTGCCTCCGGCGTAGGAACTTTGTTGATATTGCTGATCAGATCGTTGATCCTTCGCTGCCGGGTCTGTGGCGAGCCCACCGATAGCTTCACCAGGGTTCCCAGTAGCTCGGCCAGGGCTCTGCCCAGTCGGGAGCTGGCCGCCAGCAGGGATTTAATGTACCGGAACTGCTCCTCGGGCGTATATTTGGTACGAAACTCAGCCGCTCGCTCCAGCTTGCGGGAGAGCTCCGCCTCGGTCAACGGATCCGAGGTGCCCGCTGCCGCCGACATTTGGGCAGCAATCTCATCCCAAATCAAGTCCGGATGCTGGGTGGGCTCATCGGAGCACAGATTCAGCAGTATGGTGCTCTCCCACACCAGCGAAATGTAGAGCTGGACGAGCTGCTGGAGCAGCTGGACGCCCGTCTCCCGATTGACGCCCCAGCGCTTGAGGAGAATGGTGCGCATCTCGTTGGAGGCATTGCGGCAAAGATGCACCAGCATCACCACATACCCATGCACGAAGCTCATGTTGTGCAGGATGGGCGTGTACTCGGCATTGGCGAAGCCATCCTCCAAGCGCTGACAGCAGACGAGCTCCGCGAGCAGGACACTGCCGCCGGGAAAGGTAAAGTGCTTGATCAGCGGCTTCAGCTGGGCCACAATGTCCGCCAGCTGCTTGAGTGCCACATCCAGGACCTTGGTCTCCTGCGCCTGGGTGAGTATAGCCTTGCAGACATTGGCCACCGCCTGTGAGGTGGTGGACACCGGCGAATCCACGGGCAGATTGGGCAGGGAGAGCAGCTGCAGGATGGGCTTTAGACCACCATGGAGCACAAAGTCACGGCAGTGATCGCCATTGGGACTGTTGCTGAAGATGGCCTCGATGAACTTCATCACGTTCAGGATGTAGTCAATCAGGGGAATGGCCTCCCGTTCCGGTGGCGTAACCACCTTGACAGCCTGCGAGGTTACAGCAGCTCCTCCTCCCGCTGCAGCTCCTGCTCCAGCTGCTCCTCCTCCAGCAACAGCTGCTCCCAACACCTGCTGCTGTTGCTGCTGCTGCTGCTGCTGTGTCCTAGGCGTGGTGGCGGCACTCACCTGGCCGGTCGCTGGCTGCTGTTGCTGCTGCGAGGCGGAGCTCATCTCATCATCGTCGTCATCATCCTCGCCGCTGCTATCGTTCGTATCGGCAGCACCTTGGAGCACAGAGACACCGCCTCCAGCACCGGCCACCATAACCATGGGCGAGGGTGCCGAGGCCACATGATGGGCCGCACCATGGCTGCCCGATCCCGAGCCAGAGCCACCGCCGCTCTCCTTGTTGGCACGCCAGCAAATGAAGCTGGGATCCGAGCCCAGGCGTACCAGCTCATTGAGGAGCCGCACAATTGCCTCCGTGGCATCCGCTCGCAAGTAAGGATGATGCTTGATCAGATCATCCATGGCATTGCCCAGATTGGTGGCCGTGTCGCCCAAGGGATCCGAGGAGCGGCGTCGCCGCATGGCCACCAGATAGTCCGGCGAGAGCAGCACCTTCAGCACCTTGTCGAACGGATCGTAGGATAGAAACTCAAACAGTCCGCGCTCGTTGAGGCACAGGGCGGAGAAGACATTGGGCAGGGAGCCCAGAACCTCACGGGTGGCCGGCACATCCTTCTGGAGCAACGCCTTCAGCATCACACTGGTAATGCCCAGGTCCTGCAGCGAGGAGAGCAGCGAGGGCTCGTTGAACACGTACACGGTGACCACATCGGTTGCCAGCAGAAAGAGCGACGGTCCATAGTACTCGGCATTGGCGATGATGTGTCGCAGCGACTGGGTGAGGCTGGTCTCCATTATATTCCGCATGTTGCTGAAGTGAGCATGATCCTGGATGCTCTTCTTCAGGAAATTCAGCATCGACTTGAGCAGAGCCGCTCGCTGGGTAACGCAGGAGGGTTTCTTCGGCTGCAGGCTGCTCGGCAGCTGCGACGAGAGCTCCGCCTTGCGCTCGGCCAGCGGCCGGGCATAGTAACTGTTTGTGGGATACATGGGCGGCCTGGAGGTGCTGCCGTCTCGGTTGATGGGGCCAGGTGGCCCAACATCGCCACCAGCGAGACTACGTGCACCGACAATGTTCAGGAGACCGGCTCCTGAGACGGCTCCGCTGCCGTCACTCGAGTTCTCGGGACGCGGGGATCCACTGCCACTGGCTATAGAAGCATTCTCGCCGGTGCCATCTGGGAAAGAGTTTAAAGATGGGTTGTTTATTAAAAAAAGACATTAGAGGGGTGGGATTATAATGGCATTGGATAGCGGAAGGCTGTTCTAGTTTTCAAAAGTTTAAAGGCGTTATGTTTACTGGGAGAAGTCAAGACTTGAGGGAGAGGTAGGATTACAAAGACTTTAGATCGGGAAAGCTCGATGCCTCCTCAAATTTTGTTTAGAAATCCTTGAAATTCTAGAAGGGATTATGTTTATTGGAAACAACTATCAAGGAAAGAAGTCTCAGCTCTAGGTTTTGTTTGGGATTTGAATTACAATTTTACAAGTCTCAGCTCGAATTTTGTTTAATTTCCCAGCCATAGGGCAATCTTGGAAGTCAACCTGAGACCACCAGTGAATGTTTACGGTTGAGGATCTAAACAGAATGAACATGAAACCTGTTTATTCCCAGGAAGAGTTGGACGCGAGGTAAAAGGAAACCGAAAGCGAAACCCAAACCAAAAACCCCTAAGCTCACCTTCAACATCCTCATCGACTTGGTCCAGCGATGTGTCCAGCTTGCTATCATCGCGCAGCGTTGACTCCTTTAGGGTGATGCCAATGTCGGCCAGCGCCTTGCAACAGCTCTTAATCTCCTTCTCCAAGCGGTCAATAAACACATTGAGCCCGTTGTTCTGATGGAAGCGGGCAATGTCTATGTTGGTGATCAAGTCTATAACGCGGACAGCCCGCGTCACAAATGTTATGTGCTCAAGATCGACACCCGGCCAACTGATGACGCACAGCAGCGACTGCATCATGCCGCTTTTGACCAAAGCGGATCCACCCATCTCGTAGCTAGCCAGATGGTACAACAGCGAGAAGAGCGAGGTGGCCAGGATGAGCGGATAGCGCTCGGTGAGTCCGTGCGTAGTCAGGTTATCGATGCAGTCACGCACCAGCAGCGGCAATGTCCCGCCCTGCCGCTCGGCTCCCGTATAATGGACGATCTTCATCAGACGCGAACCGGCCCTGCTGCACAAGAAACAAAAGTGGAAGGCAATTATCAAGGAAATCCTACCACACACACACATAAAGACACACGACCAGATCGCTTACCTGGGCACATTGGGATTGCGGTCAAAGTGCAGCATTGAGGTGAGTGTACGCAGCACTGCTGCTCGTATCTCCACCAGATGCACATCCTCCTTGTCTATGAGCTCGCAGAGCTCCTCGCCGAAGCCGGCATACAGTACCTTGTCCGTGTTGTCCTGCAGGGCATTGGAGTAGATCAAAATGGAGACGGCCTGCAGGCGGGCTTGGACGAACTGCAGGCGCAGCTTGTAGTTGTTGAAGCCGGAGATCAAGCGCACACGATGAGCAATGCGCATCTGTAAAGAAATTTATTTCAGAAAGGAAGCAGGAAAACCCTACGAGAGTTCTTGAAAACTCACCTTGATGGCCTCACTAGGCTTTGAGATCTGTCCGGCAATCGTCTTGATCACCTCGGGAGCTGCTGCCGTGTGGCAGAGGTCCATCATGTCCGGGATTTCTAGCTGGGCGGCGTGACCGTGCTCGTCCACATAGTCGATGCACAGCTGGTAGAGAAACTCCAGCTTGGGCTCGCCGATGCAGCAGTCCTTGAGCGACAGGCCGTAGTTGGGATCGCCCCAGCGCTGCATGAAGCAAAAATAATAATGAGTTAAAAAAATTACAATCAGAGGGAAAATCGCAAAGGGGAAAACCCACCTCGGCTATGTTGAAGAGCTTGACAATCAGAAGCTCCTTCTTCTCGAATGGCAGGCGGGGTATAAAGTTGCTGCGCTTGGAGAACATGTAGAGCAGGTTCAGGACGGCCAGGACTATGTCCATGTTCTGTGAGGAGAGCAGCTGTGTGAGGTGCTCAATGGAGTTGTACAAGTGACGCGAGAACGAGTGCTCGATCAGCAGTGTTGTGAAATTGAGGACATGCAGCAGCAAAGTGACATCCTAGAAATCATAGTGATAGAATCAATTTCTTTCATTTTAAGGATATGTTTCTAAGAGCTTACCATATCCTGGAAATTGGTGTCACACTGCAGCACAAATTCATTGGCATTGACATGCCGCGCCGCCTCCTCGAGTATCTTGTCGAAGCGGTCGAGTATCTCGATCCAGTGATAGAGCTCACACTTGCCATAGATCCATACATGGACCGTGTCGAGGAACTCTAGCAGCTCTGCCCGGGTCC
This sequence comes from Drosophila ogumai, assembly GCA_018904815.1. NCBI lineage: Eukaryota > Metazoa > Arthropoda > Insecta > Diptera > Drosophilidae > Drosophila > Drosophila ogumai. The sequence continues at coordinate 2,932 of JAEIIJ010018965.1, read as the reverse complement.
GACGCTTCGTCAGCTCATCTATGAGCTCCCGACACTCGGCTGTGAGCTCCGAGGAGCCCTTCTTCAGCTTCACCGTGTCCACCTTCATTGCGACTGTTTCTGTTTATGCGCAGCTAGCAGCGGTGGAGACGGCGGAGCAGCAGGTGGCCACTACCTGAGGGCAGGCAGGGTGCTCCTCCTCCTCCTCCTCCCGGCTCCTCTGTTCTTCGTCGTCGTCTTCTGCTTCGTGGGGGCGTTGGACGTCGGTTGTTTGGATGAGGAATCAGGGATGTTGGTGGTGGCACGGGGTGGGGGGAGTAGTAGTGGGTTGGCGGCGATCGTTCGGCGTCGTCGTTTGTTTATTGGTTGGGCATCGAATTGCGGCTCATATGTACATATATACGTCAGCGCGTTCAATGAGCTGCAAAGGTGTACGCGAAAATACGAATGTATGTTTATATGTGTGGTATTATCAAAATACAAAGGCCAGCACGGAAACGGGAGTAGGAAAATATAAGACCAAATAGAAATTAAAAAAATTTATAGAACAACAAAAGCACAAAGCCAATTTTGGGAGAATTTTATTGAGAAACAGAACTGATTTCGAGTTTCCTGTGACTATTCCGTTGCTGCCTTCGATTCTCTCTGACTTTTTCTGTCTCCCTTTCCCGTTTGACAGTCCAAAACAAAAGCGTAGGTCGGTGGCCGGGGGGGCGTTTGGTTCAGATTCGAAAAAGTAACTGCACTTGTCAGCTGAGCCAATTGGACTTCCCTAACTGGGCAACAGAGCGCGCGCGCATTAACGGACTTTTCGCTGCGGATATATAGAAATGAGGTGTACGAGCGACTTGCGATTTCCGAATCAATTGTTTTGCACTATTTTTTTAATTTTATTTTTTACACCACACACCCACATGCATGCACAGAGTGAGAGTGCGACTGAGCGAGGGGCACTACCTCACACACACATACATATATACAATATATATATACGGACCTCAAGACACAACGCAACATGTTTGAGCAAAATGTCAAATGAGCGCCAAGCGCAGAAAACAGCAATGAAAGGTGCAAGGCAGAAGAAAGAGAGAGAGAGCGCGAAGAGATACGATGCGTAAGTCAAGGTTGGCAGCCGCAACAACAACATCGAAACAGAAAAGGAGACTGCATGCAGCAAACTCCTTTTTCGCCAGACACATATGCATGTACTTACATACATACGGCCGACTGGGTTGCATGTAGGTTTCTGTGTATGTATGAATGGTATGTATGTGTGCGTGTTTTGAGCCTGCGAGCTTTTGCAGGTTGCAGAAACACACTTTTTCTTACACTTTTTCCGTAGTTAGCTTGATTCCCGGAATGTTTGCAATTCACAAGAACAAGTGAAATTGAACTGCTTCTTCGCACACCAACACACAAAAACGCACACCAGCGCACACGGGCAAATGCTATCATGTGTGTGTATGTGTCTGCTTCACCGAATTTTTCATTATTGCAGCCAGGCCAACAACAACAAAAACTCTCTCCACTCCTCTCAACAATGCATTTTTTCGTCCTTTCCGAGGGATTCCGCACACGCGTTCACGAAAATATAAACTAGATAAAAAAAATAACGAAAGAGAAAACGGAACAAGTACCGTAGTCAGAACAGAAACAATGCAGACGACGACTGTGTGTGAGAGTGTGGCAGCAGCAGCGCCAGGGCTGTGTACGTGATAGGTTTCGGTCGAAAAGTTTAAAGGCGCTGGCGTTACGATACTCACGATAAGATTAAATGCAGCCAATGCAATTTGTTTAATTTAATAAATCTTCACCAAGCAAAGGCTACGCGAAAAGTGCAGTGTGCTTGCAGGTTTTCCGTTTTTGGTGCTAAAAATCGTCGACTGGATTTTCAACTCCACCGCTGCAGGTCACACTTGAACAGCGCGAAGCGATCGAAAATGCAGGGCTGCATCACACACGACAGTCTGGCAACGCCAATGCACTGGCCGATTTCCAGGCTAAAAAGTCTGTTTTTTAATTACAATAATTTAATTAATTAATTAGTAGTTTGAGCCGGCTCGAGGTCAACGACCCTGAGTCGGCTTAAAAACTCCTAACGCCTCTCATTACTGATTTCACCAGTTGCAGCAACGGTCATACTTGTCACTCGAAAAGTAACTGTAAAAAGTTAACTGCAAGAAGAGTCCTGGGAAAAATATGCAAAAATGTCCGCATTCGACCAATTAACGATTGAACCCGGAAAATTGCAGTGCTCCAATTTCCGGGGCAACTTGACGGAGCTGGCCGCGTTGGCTGCCATTTACAGCGGCGAAAAGAGGAAAGCCCCGATGCCAGAGGAAGGCCAGGAGCCGAAAAAGATGCTGGGCAGGGCGAAGTTGCAGGAGGAAAAGAAGGTGCTCCACGGCAACTCGCAATATAGAGCGATAGAGCCGCACATTGCCGATTGTCCGGCCAGTGACCAGTGGTTGGTGGACAACTCGCAGGAGCACAACAACAATTCCGATCGTCCGGCCAGTGACCAGTGGTTGGTGGACAACTCGCAGGAGCACAACAACAATTTTTCTCGGAACTATAGCGCAGCGATAGAGCCACACATTGCCGATCGTCCGGCCAGTGACCAGTGGTTGGCGGAGAGAGAAGCGGAGAAGCGAGTGTTGGAGCCCGGAGCCTTCATTTACCGCCACCTGCTTGGTCCAAAAGCTGACACAGCGGATACGCCAAATAAAGATACAGGTGGCCAAGCGGAAGGAGGAACAAGAGAGGGAGAAGCGGTTCGTAGATCTCTTTTAGGCTCGAGTTAAAAGCTTAAATCACTTAATTATATATCCCCCTCAGCTTGGCGGCGGAAAGACGTCGTCGCATCCAAACACAGCCCAAATATGGCTCCGGACATGGACAAGAACGGCTACGAGCGAAGACAGTCTCTCCCATACATAAAAATTATCTTAAT
>JAEIIJ010018964.1:0-13280 GCA_018904815.1 Drosophila ogumai | reverse complement strand
CTGCAGCGATTCGATGGTAGTGTCGACTTACTTCAGAAATACTTGGATTAAAGCGTTGGTAAACTATCCGGGGAATTCTGGATTGGTCTTGATCAAGGACTATAGGCAGAGTTGTTTATTTAACATGAAATCCAAATAATTTACACAGTTAAACTTACCACCTTAAAGACAAAAGCTGGTTTCCAATTGCACTGATAGGAAACGAATAACTTATTTTATTTGTTTCATAAAATAAACTGAGTAGAGAATTGGGTTTTGGGTTGCTTTTCCAATTTTTTTTTAACCGATATGAATCCATTCTCAATGATACAATTACACAGGATATTTAAACTTTTCTTGTTTTTAAATTTAAGTCAGATATAAAAGGGCAAATAGTGCAATTATGGATTGCAAAACGAATATTCTTAATTTATATATATATATATATTTTTTTTTTTTTTGTAAACAACGATAATAAAGACACTAGTTAAATTGGCTCTATCAAAAGCTTTTCGACGGCACTGTCGGGCAGTGTGTATTTACTACGTAAACTGTGTCTTAAAGTTTAACTATATTTTTAGGCCTCCTTAAGGAATATCTCCCTTTAGCTGTTAAGGTGGGATTTCTAAAATGAATTTTTATTTTTATAAATAACTAATAACAATGTAGAATAACAAAAAACGATACATTTCATTAATTTTAAATTTATACTTTCATATTTTGTCTAACTCAAAAGTTTTTAATTATTTTAGTTTTAAGCTAAAGTCAAACTGTAATAACAAAAGTCATTAAAAACATTACGACAAACAACCTGATTTCGACCTGCCTTTAAAACGAAGTATTTAACATATTAACGGAGGTTAATTTACAAAAATTGGTTAATTTGATTTATTTATTTTTTTTTTTTTGTTTCCAAACTGATTTTGTCATTTGCCTTTTGCATCTATATAAACTATTAAACGAACATCCAGTTTTATCTTTGATAATCAATAAAGATATTTCTAGATAGATAGAAATTTAAAGGAACATATTGCACAACACCTGAATAAAGACAAATGTTGGTATGTACACGCTTGGGTAATTTCAATAAAAATGTAGATGTTCCATAAAGCAGAAAAAAATGTATTGCTTATAGATTTTACTAGAGTTTTAAAATACGACTAAAAAAGTTTACTTTCAACAAATTTCCCCCTTATGTCATAGTTAAGGTTTTTTATAATTTGTTAGGGCAGAAATGGGCGCGGACAAATTTTAAAACAAAAATTGTCTGCGACTCTGAGAACTGTTCGTTTTCACGACGGCCAGACGGACATGACTAAGTGGACTCGACTGGTGGTGCTAATCACCATTCTTGGTTGGCCCTAAGCTATAATACCCTTGTATCATTTGGATACCGGTAAACGAAGTACAGATATATTTATAAGTCAATCTCTAACGTTTCTGGCGTAAGAAGCATTGGCTCGCTATGGCTATCATCTACTAAAGATGAAAGATCATCGTTCATCAAGCCTCCAGACAAATCGGTGGAATTCTGCTGATCTTCACAAAGCGGCTGTTGGGAAGATGATGATAATAGTAGGGAATCATGATTATGTACACTTCCAAATTCAGAATTCTTAACAGAATCCTTTAATTTGTGTTGACAGCTCTCGTATTTATGATGATTCAGGTTGTTATGATGGATATAGCACGATGTACAGTCATCTACCATATTTGCTTTGCTGCTGTGGGCTTTAAATAAAACATTCGCCTCCGAAACACCGCTCTTTGGTTTAAAATTAGGCGAAGGTAACATCGATGACAGCATATGACTATGTGATGACAGCATTGGGTCACCGCCTTGCACCGGATGCTTACAATCCTCCATTAGTTCGTCAATCTGATTCATCCCCATATTCACGTCGTTAGTATTGATATCCATCCGCTTTTAAAGTAAATATCATATATATACATAAATTATACATTAGCAGAAACTACAACAGGAATAATTTTAGGACCCACTTGATTTTCCACAAACGAACGACGACTTTGGGAGACATTTGGCGACAAACCGGAGCTTTTGAGATATACATTAGCTTGCGTAGGCGCTGATACTGATACGGATTTGAATTGGTAATCGGAAATAGACTTGGCCTGCATTTCCAGATCCTTTAATAAAATGAGTAGTTAAAATTTGGTTTTGGATATATTAATAAATTTTACCCTTATTCGTGTCATAAGTTTCCGATTTTGGAGTTCCACTTGCCGCTGACGGCACTCATTTTGCCTTAAGCGTGCTACCTCATGTTTCAAACATTTAATGTAATCAACGGAGGACTTTAAAATGGTTCCCTTATTTGGACGAATATCGCGAACCACTTCGTAAAAAGCCTCACTACCCTTGGGCAAAAGGGTGCCGAGCTCCTTGATTCGGTCATTAATATTGAAACGTCGCCTTCGTTCAACTAAATAGGGTTGCAAATATTTATTATGAATACTTTATGTGGGCTTCTTATAAATTATGTGCAATATATCTGGGTATATGTACTCATGTTATGATTATCCTTTTTTTGTCGATCCTTCTGCATTGCATTTATTTCGGCGTCCGTTAAACTTTGTGGCTCCTGTTTAATTGATAATTCCGAGTTGAAGTTTTGATCAAAGTTAAAGGAATCATTTTGCAAAATATCGTCGAAGAGATCATCTGGCTAAACCGAAAACAAATATAGTATACATATTTTATATATAGTTACTGTTAAACTGAAAATACAAGATACACAACTTAAAAAAAAAAACCAAACGTAGTGACTCGTTTTCGTAATCATTATTAATAATACTTACATCACTGTCGAACGAGGGAAGCTGTAAAGTACAAATCAAATAATAGTTATAGTATTATTGACAAGAAAATATGGAATTATAATACCCTCGGAGAGTGTAATTAAATATCTAACTCACTTCTGATGCACTAGTAGCCACCGAGCTTAAGCTGGGCGATATGGGTGCCGAATTGGATAGCAACGAACTTCCGGTACTTCTTACAGAATTAATTATTCCGGATGAGAGACGTACCGCATTTGTAGAAGAGGCTAAGCTTGAATTAGCCTTAACCAGCCCCATCTGATTAGTTTTACTAACAATTGCTGGGGATGATTCTCCGGTAGCGATATTAATACTTCCCAATGAAACATTTGGTTCATTGGGATTACATTTATCACTTCGTAAATAATTGCAACCAAATGGTGAAATTTGCATTGAATCGTCGGCGGAATGTCCATTTGTACTATGTTTAACATTCATAGCTATATCACATTCTATGGAAGAAGTCTGCTGTAGATTGCCAGCAGATGCAGAGTTATTGGCCATTTTCATCTAATAATATTATATTAATATATATAATAAATATATATATTAATACTATTATATAAACACTGTTTTTTACAAGTCACTTACGTCACTGTTATTGCAGCCCCAAATAGAAGGTTTAAAAGATTCACTCAGATATTGCCGCACTTGGTTCTTCTGCTTTTGTATGACATGATATCTTGTGGGATTTTCTAGCACTGTACTGACCTATGTATCAGGATAAACACGGTTTAGAACATAAATGCATTTTTTTATCAATTATCATACCTGCAGCACTTGTGGCGGTACATCTACTCCGATACTTTGAAGAGGAACCTTCAATTTAACAGGACTTGTGCGATCATTTTGCACTAATTGTGACATCTGTTCCAAACTCGATGATCCACTGCCACAGGCGCTAGTGCTGCAGCTATCTATAAATTCCGTTTCAGTTGATCCCAACTTCAAATGCATTTTTGAATCTGAGTCCAGTATTAGTTGTTGCATTGTCATCTGTTGCTGTTGTTGTTGCTGCTGATGTTGTTCTCGTTGTAATTGAAGTTTCAGTTGCGTTCGGGATGTGGGTGTAGCTGTTTTAAATGTGGGTCTGCAATGGATATATAGATAAGCAATGGATGCAACTGTTTTTAACTAGGGAAAAATGTATGTAGAATAGACTGCAATGTTGTAAATGTACCTACCCACCCGAAAGTGGAGGGAGACCCACTATACGAGGTTCTATAATTTCAGTGTCATCAAAATCAACAATACTTGGATCCATTTCTAGAATCATTTCCAAGTCTTTGTCAATGCCAACAGTGACACGAATATTTTTAGTAGATTCACAGTGAATCTGTGATGACCTCGGCATTGAATAAGGATACAAGGATCTAATGTTCATTTTATCGTTTTCAGAACATATTGTGATTGAAGGCTCCTCGCCAACTTCAATTGCCATCGAATTCTGATTACTTTCTTCATCATTCTTTTCATTTTGTGACATCTGTAATGTCTGCACGCGCCTTAAAAAGTCCTGAAATTCTAAGATACGATCTGAATCTGTATCTGTAGTTATATTTTCGCAATACAATTTTTCTTCTGTTGGTGGTTTCATTTCTGGATGTTGCTCCGTTTTTTTTGGCATACTCTTTTTACTCCAGTATGAAAACATATCTTCTTTTAAGCAATATATCGCTAAAACACTATTTCAAATATTACAAAAGACCTTGATCTTTTATCTAGCAAGCGAATGTGAAAAGATACTGTTTGGTTTGACTAAACATGCTTTCCCCAAAAATACAGAGTATATTATGCGATACATTTTTAAGGTTTCACCATTCTTAATTCTCTCCCAAAAGGTTATATAAAATATGCTATAAATATGTCAAGTAAAATGTATTTAAATGGACATTACAAGCATTAATAGCATAGCATTTAAAATTAAACCAATTCGTCTATTGACTTTAGGTTTTCAAAGACAAGTTTTTAAGCGAGAAATATAGCACTTCTAAGAAACCACCTTATACAGCTTATTATTATACATACATATGTATATACATATGTGCATAGCTATGTACATATGTATGTTTGTACATTTAGAAGTAAATTGAATGTATTGGTGATAACACAAGCACACCAAAGTTTTCATTTTGCAGCAACTTTTAAATGTATACATACATTATGTATGTACATATGTATGTATTTATATTCATATAATATTCAAATAATACAGGGTGCGCCTTAATATCAAAATTAACTAAATATATAAATACTTATAGTATACACATACATATGTACATACATATGCATTTTAATTTATTTCCGATTGTATTTCTATTTAAAGTAATATGAACATAACATTTCATTTTATAAAACAGATGATCTTAGGTACCTGATAGTACAAATTATTGCAACGCTTAATTTATGTTATATGTACATACATACATACATATGTATGTATTTATGTACATATGTACATACATAATAAATCAATAACAAATTAATTTCATAAGAATGTACATATGTATGTACATATGCATGTATGTATGAAAATACATACATATGTATGTTGTTTGTACACTTACAAGTCTTACATATGTATATACATACGTACATACATACATATGTACATACATACATACATATGTATGTACGTTCGCTTGATAAGATTGCGTTAATCATACATCAAATAATGGTGCTAGCACGCACTTCTACATACATATGTACATATGTATGTATATGTATGTATGTACATATCTACTCTTTTATTATCTACAGCTCGATGTCCGTATATGTATGTACATACATACATGAATATTTATTCCTATTCATTAAAATATAACCTAAATGTAGACACACTTAAAGTTAATATCTATTTCGCAGATAGGTACATACATACATACATACTTATGTACAGATGTGTACATATGTACTTACATTTCATCGGATCGTAAAGACCGAGTAGATGATTTTAGCTCATAAAATTCCATATCAGAACTGCCCGCTGCAGTTACATTTGGTAGAAAATCCATAGTTTCGTTATCATTTAGCAGACTTATATTTAAATCGAACTCGATATCAAAGCCCAGATCGATTCCCGATTCCGTCATTATATTAGCAGTAGGAAATCTATACTACAAATACACATTTATGTATTAAATTCCCAATGAAACTTGAATTTATTCTGAAATTATTTATAAAATTTTCAATACAAGCACATAAGCCAGACAAACTAAAAGATATATTTTACAAAATTTCATAACACCAAAAGGAGAGCTTTTAATAGCGGTGAGAAAAGAAATGACAGTAAGTGATCGTGATAGCACGAATTGCGGAGGGAAAAATGTCAGTATGTGAAGATTTAATATATTTGTATACATACACACATATGTCGTTATACTTTATTTTATTTTTTTATGATAAACAGTCAATTTGTATTTTTGATTAAAATTTATTTCATTTAAAATGTGCGTTTAAGAAATAACCTCTTTTTTTTTATTATTTTTAATTATTTGTTTAATTAGTTTTTTCTTTTTGAAATATGCAAAATAAATAATACTAAATATATAAAAAAAAAGATAATAAATTTGTTGTTTATCTTAAATAAATACAAATTAGTAAAATTAAACAAAATTTTAAATAGAATATGCAGGCAAACATCTAATTAATAGTAAGCCCAGGCAAAATAAATTAACCAATGTCCATGCATACATATGGAAAGTACATATTTTTTTTTATTAATTTGAACCATTTTAAAAAACATATATGTACATATGTATGTATTTATAAATGTTTTTAAATTAGAAAAAAAGGTTCATATTTGGTGATGAAATAAACTATTGATGATGGGAATGTGATATTTTATATTTTAAGTATGCATGCTATCGATAGTTTTACAATTTTCAGCATATCGATTAAATTAGATGATAAAAATTTATGTAAACTAGAATATTTTTCTTTAAAGACAAGTGGTACGTTATAGGTAAAAAAATCATTTTATTATATACATATGTATATCCTAAGTATACATTATGGTTAAGAACGTAATTGTGTACTAACTTCTAAATTATTTTAAGAGTAATACCTAATAACTTACAACGGCTTCCTCAGGGAAATTTGTAAATATAAAAACAAATTGCATTTTTTTTCGTACATATATATGTATGCACATACATATGTATATACCTAGAACATGTAGGTTGTATCTACATTCATTTAAATATATAAACTACATATGTACATACATATGTATGTATGGTAATTTCTTATGTAGAATGTTTTTATGTCCGTATTTATTTTCTTATTACTCGTTTATAATTAATTATACATTTCCTATTTTGCAAGAAAACATGGATAAAAAGATCTCATCGATATCGCAGCCACGAATTTTAAAAAAGAAACATTTTCGAGTGAAGCATCAAAAAGTAAAACTTTTTCGTGCCAATGAACCGATTTTGAGTGTATTTATGTGGGGAATTAATCACACTGTAAGTTAATATATACATATACATATACCCAAACTATTTCACAGCAGTCTAATACAACCACATTTCAAACTTTTCGCAGATCAATGAACTAAGTCATGTAAATATTCCCGTAATGCTGCTGCCAGACGACTTTCGGGCTTATTCGAAAATTAAGGTGGATAATCATCTATTTAACAAGTAAGAAAATAAATCCGCAGTAAAGGTAGCTTTCGAAAGATTTAAACTTTATTTATATCTATATTTTTTATATAAAGCTGTTTAAAACAGTTAACACTAAAAGCTAACTTAAAAGATTAAAATTGTATTATTTTATTTAAGGGAAAATATGCCATCGCATTTTAAAGTAAAAGAATATTGTCCCCTTGTATTTCGGAATTTGCGTGAAAGATTTGGCGTCGATGACGTTGACTATCGCGAGTCCTTAACTCGATCACAGCCAATACAAATTGACTCTTCTGGGAAGTCAGGTGCACAATTCTATCAGAGTTATGATAAGTTTTTCATAATCAAAAGTTTAACGTCGGAAGAAATAGAGCGTATGCACGCATTTTTAAAGCAGTACCATCCTGTGAGTTTTGCATTCTTTTAAATTAATTATACAAATAATTTATTTGATTTTCAATATTTAGTACGTTGTTGAACGACATGGCAAAACCCTATTACCGCAATATTTAGGCATGTACCGGATAACTGTGGAGAGCGTCCAATATTATTTTGTGGTCATGAGGAATGTTTTCAGCTCGCACTTAACAATTCACAAGTATGGGAAATATCTTTGAAAGTTTACGTTGCAATATGATACGATCTATTTTATATAGCAAATAAAACATTTATTTTATAGAAAGTTTGATTTAAAAGGTAGTACCGTGGATCGGGAGGCATCTGAAAAGGAGCTTGAGAAGCATTTGCCGACTTTAAAGGACAATGATTTTATCAAACAAAAAGTAAAATTAGATATCGGAAAGGAAGCAAAAGAGAAACTGATGGATACGTTGAATAATGACGTGGACGTGAGTATACAGCTCCATAATGCCACCACACTATCTTCTTGAATATGTTTCTTTATTTTGTTTTTGAAATGCAGTAAAAATATATTCTATTTGTTTCTATATAGTTACTTATCAAGTTGCACATTATGGACTATTCTTTATTAGTCGGCGTACACGATAGTGTGCGTGCCGAGGAAGAAGCTCTCCAAGGCGACAATGTGGCAGCAGCTGGTCGGAGTGAGAACAGCGAGAGTGAGGAGTGCGATAGTGGTGAACGGTAAGTAAAATTATGTATTACTTTTTTATTTATAATACAATGCTCTTTAAGCTGGACGTACAATACTCCGCCTGATTCGCCAAGAGGTGCACAGTATAAAGAAGTCATTTACGAAGTTGACATCTATGACATTCCGAGCATTGAAGGTGGGAGAAAGACTTTAAATGAGTTTCTTTTCCCATACATATATTTTCTCCTTACGTTGCAGAAAAACGCGAAATTTACTTTATAGCCATTATAGATGTATTAACGCAATATGGCGTCAAGAAGCAGGTATATTTCACCCAAAATATATTTTATTGACTTTTTTAATCGTAACTCTCATTTGCAGGCAGCGAAAGCAGCTAAAACTGTTAAGTATGGAAGTAATGTTGATGGTATATCGACATGCGATCCTGAACAATATGCCAAACGATTCTTGGAATTCATGGATAAAGCTATAGAATAAAATATTTATCATATAATAATTATATTGTATTTGCCACATTCAAAATGTCAGAAAATGTTATTATATACTACGACATATAAAATATAAGTTATTACAATATTATTTCGTAATCCTGAATGGAATATTTGTTATTTCTTATTTTGCAAATATTAATTTCTGTATTAGCACGACGTTAAAGTATTAATATGATGTTACCAACTAAATTGGGCTCGAAATAATTTAAAAGATAAAATTTCATTTTTAATAAATATGTTATTTATTTTCAGATTAAACATATAAAATATGTGATTACTATAATTTGGTTAACTTCTGGGAGGAACGGATCTTTCTTGTCCAGGATTTGGGATAATATATAGCACTTTTCAGTTCTTTTTATTAATTGAGATTACTGTAAATTATATAAATTATTAAATAATAAAATTTATATTTTATAGCGAACTTACAACAAAACGATTGATTTGAGCTCTGGGAACAGTTTTTTTCATTTCCCCGTTTATCTTCATATTTTCAAAGCGTTCTCGTATTCTACAATTAAAAAAAAATTGTCAAACTTTCTATTTAATAATTTTATATAATGTCTTACATTTTGGCACTTTCTATAGAATCACTAGAAATTAGTTGGGAGTAAACCTCTTCGCGATCTTCTTTTAATTCTCGTTGAATTTCATTGTCTTGCCATTTTTCAAATTTGGCACGCAATTGCTTTGCACGAGCTGCGTTCTTTGCCTGTTGATTGAAATAAATTAAATGCAATTTATTTGTTGGTTTTATTTTAACAAAATTCTAAATTAATTTTAAATAAACTGTTACCTCTTGAAGCGCCTGATCCTGGTTACATGATTTGCTCACATTTTCACTTTCACTTTCTTTGTCGTCATCACTATCTTCATTAGTATTTGTCTCTTCATCTTCGCTAAAGATATCATCTTCAGAATCAGATTTATTATTACTAAAATTCATATTATTCTCTGACTCGGGAGGTGGAGTAAAGCACTTCAAAGGTTTCGCTTGTTTCATTTTGTCACTTTTATCTAAAATCTTATTTTTTTCCATTTCACGGAATTTGTTTAAAATTGTTGATGTCGTTTTGGTTTTCAGCAAAATATCCTCAGCAATGGACGTTTTTTTTGAAGATGATAAAATATCCGTATCAGTGTCAGTGTCAATTCTAACTACTCCTTCTCGTGGCGGTGTTATGCGAAAAATATGCTTTTTATTTTCAACTGGACGAAATTGTTCAAAAAATTTAAACCTTTCAGTTAACTCTTCGGTGGCAACTGTCACAAGTTCGGGTTTGGCGTCAGATTTTATGATATTCTTATCCATATCGATATTCTATTTGTTTTAATAAATTAATAAATAATGAATTTATAAATTTTTATTAGGATCTAAATATTATTTCATACCTTATTATTGCTTTGAATTAATTTTTCTGTTGGATTATTTGTTATGCTGGAACTTCTGGAACTGACTAGATTTAAAGCACTGTTTGCGTCCATTTGCATAAAGATATTACGTGAGTCTTTGCTTATAGCTAAAAGAATAATATAAGGTTAAGTACTATATTTATAAATATGAATTAGAATTCTTACCAGACTCAAATACATCATCTTCAATGGCTTCTTTGAATTGCATTTTTATACTATTCCTAAAAGCTTCACCATTTTCAAAACGATCTTTGATAGATTGCGGCGCTGTAGTCAGTTTAATTTCTGGAGTTTTGCCAACTGAGGTAAGGCCCTGTTCGGATTCAGCAACTGCTTGTTGATACATTTCTTTGATTTTCGCCTGTTTGCCCATAAATAACCGAGAGCGTATTTCTTGTATCTCCTGTTTCCGTTCTTCTCGTCTCTCTTCTTTCGTTATCATTTCACCATTCTCAAACTTGGTTTTTATATCGTTTATTGCTTCTCCTAACCCCAGAGGTCTTTCTTTTTCAGTTAATATTATTCGAGGAGAGCAATCGTCGCTATCATCGTTGACGTCATTCGAGTTATCATCTTTTATTAATATTTTGATATCAGTAATATCCTTTATTTGTTCAGATCTTAAATTGGAAATCCCAAGCTTTTGAAGTTTGCTTAGCGTTGATCGTATCGATTTGCCATGGGTAATAGGGGTTTGTGAATGATTTTTATTTTGGGAACAAGCGCCAGTCTCAAACATTTCAAATCTAGATCGCACATTTAGTTGTTGGAGTTCGTCAAGTCCCAGATTTGGTTTATCGGATGCTGTAATATATTATTATTAATTTAAAAACCGAAAAGAAACTTACTTTGGAATAAGGATATAAGATATTTATATTTAGAATATAAACGTTTTGCCGACGATTTTGGCCTATTTGTCTATTTTACCTCTGGCGACATCTGGTGGCAATTCCAATGGCTGATTCTCTCGTATTATAAGTTCTGGCTTTTGCGGTTTTATCTCCTCATAAACTATTTTTGGTGCAAATATTAATTTGAAATGCATATGACAATAAAGGTAGCCATCGTGAGAATGAAAGTTTTCTAGTCTGTACGAAAAAGCACATTACAAAATATAACAATAATCTAATTATTATTGTATTATACCATATATTATATTTTCTACTCACTTTAATTGTTTCGAACACTCTTTGCAACGTAAGCATGTTTTATGAAAAATCTTTGTTCCTGTTTTTAACTGCAGAATAACTTCCTCCATTTTGTATACCGATTTTTGACATTGATGGCAGTTGTCTAGGTGGTGTTCAGCAACTGGAGTCTAATAAAAGTTTAAGTTTTAAAAACACAACAAAATAAAAAATACATATTAAATAAATTCCTAATGATTTATGTATGTGTTTTTTATTTTTAGTATTTTGTTTGAACGTAAATTATTCTTTAGTTGCTTAACTTATTAAAATCAATTGAACGTACGTGTAAAGAGCTCCGCCTCTGCAGATCATCAAATTTACTGAAGCTCTTTTTCTAAAAATTATACCATTACTTGATTAAGTTTATATTACTATAGTTTAGCTTACCATATTTATATTCTGTTTGTCATGATTTTCAGTCGATCTGATTTTTTTACTTTTGATTTTCTTCCCTTTGGTTGAGTTTTTAGAGTCCATGGTCTTCTTTGGTTTGTTCAATTTTTTTTTTATTACTAAAATAAGCAAGCTTTATTTATTACGCTTGCCAAAGAAATTTATACTACATATTTACATACATACATATGTATATATGTATGTATGTATGTATGTTTAACTCGAGTTAAACATTAAGTGCCCTATTAAATGATGTACATATGTATGTATATGTAAATATAGATGTACATATATGGTAGATATGTACGTATACATACAATTACGGAATTGCATCTTCACATATACATACATACATACATTTGTATATGTATCTAAGACATTGTAATTGTATTACAGCGTTCAAAAAATTGAAATTCTTTTATGATACCTCCTATTTGGGATTTTATATACATTCATACAGTTAGGGAATCAGGAATTCACCTGAATCATTGGAATGTAATTTCAACTGTATATACATATACATATACCTGTGTACAGATACACATACATATGTACATATTTATGCATACACACTGATCTGAATTTCTGTGTTGCAACTTGCAAGCAAAACGAATTTATATTTATTATTAGCACTCGTACAAAACATATTATCTTGTCATATATGTATATACATATATATTTAAATAAAAATCAACACATTTTTATTATTCAAATTAAGCCTATTTATATAAATATAAGAAATATATTTTAGTCTTAACCCAATTTTTGCCAAGGTGTCACGCACACTAATAAATTTTTTTAAAATATCAATCGATCTTCAAGAGGTAACAAAAGAGACTGATTTTATGTATTGTATGCACACGCAATACGTTCTTTAGTGTTGCCTAATTTTAAAACAACACCAATGTTCCTTTTTTGAAATACATACATATGTAAGAGCTTTACCAGATTCATCTACAAAAGCTTTTATCAAATATGAAATAAAAATTTTACCCTTTTAGAATTTTAATATGCATTTTTATTGATAAAAACAAATGTTGCTTAGTTAAATATACACGTAAGTCTAGACTTAAGTTTAAGTGCTATTATACCCTTGCAGGGTATTATAATTTCAGTCAAAAGTTTGCAATGCAGTAAAGGAGACCTTTTAAAGTATATACATGCATACATATATTCTTGAACAGCATCAACAGCCGAGTCGATCTGAGTCCGTCTGTCCGTTTCTACGCAAACTAGTCCCTCAGTTTTAAAGCTATCTGAATAAAAC
>JAEIIJ010018961.1:0-27755 GCA_018904815.1 Drosophila ogumai | reverse complement strand
AGCTGGGAATGTAAAACTGTAACTGCCAAACTGTAAAAATAATAAGTATAGGTAAAATGTTATGAAACTCTGTTTAGTGTCTGTTTTCAGCATTGTAATTTTTTATATAAATATCAAAACCAATCTGCAAGGTTATACAAACTTCGGCGTGTCGAAGTTAGCTTCCTTTCTTGTGAAATAATAAAAAAAGGTCATATCTCAGAGTAGATGAAAATACGTTGAAAAACAACGAAGTTATAATTTTTTTCTATTAATTTCCCGATCGTTCTTATGGCAGCTAAAAGATAAAGTCGTCCGATTTTCATAAAATTAAAACCGAAATTCTGAAATATTTCTATAAATTTATCGGACATTTGTAAGGAGCTATATGATATAGTCGTCCTATCAGGCCCTTTCCGACATATATAGCAGTGAGAGTATTCAGAAGACTATATTCAAAGTTTCATTCAGATAGCTTTAAAACTGAGGGACTAGTTTGCGTGGGAACAGACAGACGGACAGACGAAAATGGCTAGAGTGACTCGGCTGTTGATGTTGATCAAGAATATAACTTTAACGGGTCGAAAAAGTCTTCTTCATTGCGTTGCAAACTTCTGACTGAAATTATAATACCCTGCAAGGGTATACAAATCAATATAGCGTGGGTTGAAAATGGCATTAAGTTTGAGGAAATACTTTTGGCTACAAAAAACTATTGTGCATCATGTTGCTAGCTACATTTTTCTTAAGTTTTTAATATTCTTTCTTGCCTTGCGCCCTGTTTAATTTGAGTTTTTTATAAATACATAAATAAACAATTGGACAAAGTGAAGTTGCCCAGTCCATCTCCATTCCATTTCACTCACAGTTCTTACAGACTGGTAATATTATTAATTTTTTAGGTAATTAAATTAAAAGAGTTTATCATAAAATCCAACATTTTTTAAATTCATAAGTCTTCAAACCACCCGAATAAACATATTTTCGCATGGCCTAAACCAAATTGTTAGTTCAATCGAAAGCAATTTTCATTTATCTACCTTAGAAAACAGCGGCAAAGCATGACTTTCTGGTCATAAATTTCCCAAAATTGATTTCCTGATTTCATCTATATAAATAAAATTGCAGCTAAAAAAGAAACAGCGGCAATAATTCGGGGCTGCAGAACGCGCCAAAATCTGACCATTAATAATTTTGCGCAATTGTCAAAAATTCGCGCGTTTTGCTTAATGTGAATTGTTTCGAGATTGTGAATATTCATTTTTGCCTACTAATATTGACTTCCGTTTCCGCTATGCGAGTCCAAAGTATGTTTCCGCCATTCTTTCACCTCACTCACCCGGAGCTCCCGATTTTTATGTTCGGCGCCAGGGAAATTTGTTATCGTCGCAGCTACAACAACAAAATCAACTTTCCATGAAATGCCACAGCAGACACAGTCGGCAAAAACAGACAAAAAAATTTTAATTTATAAATCAGACAAATAAACGTACAAATAAATGCCCATATGCAAAATATTTGACATTTATTAATTAAAATTGTGAGAAAATGTATATTAATTTTATTCGAATTGTCAACAGCAACAAAAGGCAGCTAATTTCAATTTATTTCATGGGACCCATTTAAGTTTGTCATCAGCCGGTTGCATGTAGGTGGAATAGATAAATACAAAGCTTTTAATGAAACCATAAAGGGATTTATTTGATATAAAAACATGTAAACCCCTTTCAACGGGATTTGTTTAGCGAAGGCTTAGAAACATTCTTGTTTCGATGCCTTCCCGCAATCAAACTGACCAGCTTCTTGCACACAACAACACCATAAAAGTACAAAAGGTACAGTTCAATGGCTACTGTAATAATGCCCATAAGATATCCGATTCGTAGCATCGGATCTAGCAAGTCGTGAACCATCTGCCCACAGCCCAGAGTAATGAGTTGGGGATTGTAGCAGTGCCCGGGCACTTTTCGCAGATACTCCATGTAGGTTCGAGGTCCTCCCAATCCACAGCATTGCAGCTAAGCAAATATCTCAGTAAGATTTAAATCTCAGTGGGATCAGAGACCTTACCTTCTTTTCAAGACTAGGCCAATATGTGTCGTTGCTCCACCAGTAATGTGCCAACTCATTCATGAATCCTTCGTAGCTTTCTTCCACGTTTTTCATTTGCTCGAATAATGAGTGATACGTCCAGCTCATCATGTATATCAGCAGAGGTATATACTGGTTAAAAGTTACCTTAAGTTGCCATTTTTTGTTAAATTTAGTTTACGCACCGCCACTGAAATCCAATCCGCAGTAAGATCAGCCAAGCTAATGCTCAGTAAGAACAGAGTTGTGAGGATGAATAAAACCCTACTGGCGGCTGAGAAGTAAGTAACCACAGCAGCAGTGCAGTTAGTGCATTCGTTCAAGACGTTGGATCCCACTCTGAAGGGTATTATTATCCGCAGAACTGTGGCCAGTACCAGCTGAAAGAGTTGTACCCAGAATTATAATAATTCGATAGGGAGAATGCAGAGCGGACTTACCCCATATACCACTGAAGCTTTCTTGACTATGCTTGCTCCCATTTTTGAGATCTTTTCATTTGCGGAGTTTGACAGGATAGTCCCGGTTAACGAAAAGGTTAATGCTTCAGGCAATAATCTCACAGTTTTGCCTGTGATTTGTTCTGACCAAAGCTATGTTTACATAGAAAATAAATTTAAATTATTTGTCTTCGGTTGTGTGTACAGAATCAGGCCTGTTGGTGTCCTTTTTTATTTGCATTTTCATTACTTTTTTTGGTCACTGTTGATTTATGGGATTTGCTATTTTTGACAGTCGTTGTTACAACACGAAATGTATGTGTGTGCGGGGTGGGGGAGGGGCAATATCTGTTTGTAAAAACCGGGTTTTATAATCGGCTTTCTATATTAATTTTAATTTTATTTTCGGCATTTTATTATAATTAGTACTGATATATGCAAATGGTCATCGTTAGCAGAATTATCGTTAGTTATATGCGTGTTTCCCCTGTTGTCGCTGCACTTGATGTCCACATGGATGTCCCTCAACTAGTGGGGGAATTTACTATTCAATTTCTGCGGTGCCCGGCAGCCCGCCCTCCCGCAAACAAAAAATAATAATTCTGTGGTTTCCTATGTTTTTAATTGTCGCTGTAGTTCTGTTTTGTTGTTTCATAATCGCACGCCCTTCGTTGCTGTTGTGCAAAAAATGAGAGCAATTGTAAATGCCGTCGAAAAAAGTTTGTAATATTTTGGCAAAATATTTATAATATTTTAATTCTAATTTCAACAAATCCTAATTCGTTTCGCCAGTTTCTGGTCGGCCGCCGCCTAAGCACTTTGCTCGTTTTGGGCCTTATTGTATCTGTTTGTGATATTTTAATTTTACTGTCACATTTGATCATATATTTGGCGATTAACAAATAGAAAGCGTTGTGGGTTTTGGTTAACTAAATTCTGTTTTCCCGCAGCCCCCACATTGTTGAAAGGGTCTCTAAGCCCGTGGGGGATGATTAGTTGTGTTAAATAATTTAAATTAAATGGCTTTAGATACGCCCAAATAATTGGGTATCGAATATTAATGCGCGGGGCTGCCGGGCATTTAGAGTGTTTTCGTTTTGCTTGTTTGCAAAAATACTATTTAAATGTGTCTTCAAAAGATAACATAAGGGATCGCTCCTTCTTTGCTTCACTATTTATACCAAATCATGTCGAACAACTAAATTAGTATACTAGAACTTGAAATTCCTGTGACAACCATGTTTGATGTTACTAAATACTTTCCACGATCGATCGACTCGGAGCACCCATCCCAATCAGGGGCCAGCGAGCCTACGCCACCGGATAATCCAATCACCCACGATATGGTCTATAATCTGAAGGACGATGCCTTGAATACCGATGCAGGAGATGTGCCAGATGATCCATCGGGAAGCATCAGGTCTCTCTGTCCCACTGAAGAAGAAAGTCTAAGGTTTTCCTCCTCAGCACCCCAACTGATGATTATTTATGAGGACGGGGACATCAACAGCGCCCTGCACTTCCTAATCGAATCCGCTCACAATCCCTTCAAGCCGAATACCGTGGCCATGGTCCTGGTTGAGGAGAAACTTCGCGAAGAGGTCGTGCGGCGCATCCTTCCAAAATTACAGCCGCTCAGCGAGGTGGTGACCGAGCATCCCAGTTTCCTAGAGTCCCTGGAGAAGGCCAGGGCCTTGAATTTGGAGCTAATCAAAGCTGACGACACCGACGTGGCACCGCTTCAGTCTTCCCCGGTTTTCGTCTGCGAAGGCACCCACGCTGATCTAGGGAGCTATCCCACCGGGGTTACCACCTTCCACACCTTTCGCAACAACCGGGAGGCCATCGAAATATGCCACAGAGAGGCCCTGGTCTTCGACTCCGTCTCCGTTTGGAACGAAAGCCTGGATGGCTGCTACGAGCTGGTGGTAGCCCTCGATTGCAGTCACTTCTTCCTGAACTGCATTCATGTGCCGCTCTTGCCGATTTTCAAGCAGCTCGCGGCTCGGCAGAACTACGTGGCTGTTGTGAATGGATATCATTTCGAAACATTGCACATCTACAGCCAGTTCAAGTCTATTGTTTTCCCCATTAGAGAGCTAATTTGGCCCAGTCTAGATAGTGAGAAGGCCAAGCCATCGCCCATCTGCTTCTTGAACCCTTAAAAGTCAGATTCGCTTCCTCCTCGAAACACAAAATAAAAATCAAAGTGCCCAGCCAGGAGTATTCGCAAAGTACAAATTTAAAAAGTTATTTTTGGTCTTCTTAATGATAATTGACATTGACGATACGATCGAATATGATGGCAGCTGTCAGAGGTAATAACAATATTTCTTTTGTCTCGGGTATCGATTTTTTGGGGTCGCTTATGAGTCCGTATTATGTAAATTCAGGTTTTAAAACAAGTCGACTGATGCATGACTAACCGGGAGTCAACTTTACGCGCTCGATGCCATATATGAATATGAATAAATAATTTATATTTTGTACCTATTAAATACCAGGCAATGCTCAGGACCCTTTGGGGAAACTAAAACACACCGTGGTGCTTGTAAATTTATGACCGCCAAGTATTCCAGAGTGGCCAAGAGCCGGACCCACAACACACCTTACTGCATCTGGTCAATAAAACAATCTCTTTATGGGCGGCTGATGTGTGCCTGAGTGACGCCAACTCATCGCCTTCTGGCACTTAAGGCCCGAGTCCAAAAATAAAGCAACGCTAATAAATGTGATAATCAGCTTTTGCAATATTTCCCCCTGAGGAGAATCCCACAAATCTTCCGCAGAATGTGTAGGGGGGCTAATCAGGTGCATCCTCACTGCAGTCACGCCCATCAGTCGGCCCCGACGCCCCATCCTGCCGCGGTGGCCAGGGGAAATTCATTATAAAATGTGGTTTGAATTATTTGTCAAAATGTCTGGGCCAGGAGGACGCTGTGACATTGATGTTGACATTGACAGACACACTGCCTCGACTGTCCCCGCCAGACCGGGCCCTGCACACTTATTCGATGCGACAAAATAAATGAAATTGTTAATGGCCAGTGAGTCATTCGCCGATCCGACGAGTTGGAAGCACCTTCCTCGTCATCTGCATTGGCATCCGTTTGCCGCCGAATACAGTCCTTATTAAGTATGACATTTAAGCGGCCAGGAATGTTCGATTTAATGGGAGAATAAGAGTTTAGATTGCGCTTTAATTAGGGATAGGATTATAATGCTACGAATATGACTAAAATGCATTTAATTTCATTGTGTTTATAGCAAAGGATTACTCCGAATTATTTACATTAAACCTCTTGAAAGTGTTAAATATTCAGTGGGTCTCTTGAAGATGTGCCACGATGCATGTGTACTTTCACATCCAGTGCAAGTCACTCCTTGCCGAGTCTCGAGTTAACTGTCAGTTTCAATCGTGTCTGCAGAACTTGTCACTCATTCAATAGTTTTGAAAATTGCAAATGTCACTTACAACCCAACAACAAGAGCCACTGGCTTCCAGCTCCCCACATACGGACCCATGCACATGCACATGCACTTCCACTTTCACATGGGCCTGTGTGTGTGTGTGTGTGTGTGTCTGCGGCTGAACATCCTTGGCAAGGATGCGAGCTGAGACAATGTTGCCGAGACGAAGGAGGAGACTGCCACGAAGACAAAGTCGGTCCAGAAGAATGCCAGGAGGATGACGCGGCAAGCAGACGCTGTGAATTAAAATAAGGCCAGGGAATAAAATAATAAAAGGACACACAGACAAAGGCATAAGAGAACTCGAGCGTCCCCACACTTTCCGCTTTCCCGGCCCCTCGCATATGTGTGTGAGGTTGACCCACAGCAGGGGCAGGGTTTGGGGCCACTACCACGGAAAATAAAGCTTCAAAACTCAATCAAACTGTACTAGTTTCGACTCAAATAAATAAATACATATAGTTCCAAGGTCACGGCTTAATCCTAGTTGAAGTCCTCAAGTTATAGTGCTTCAATTTTGACCTTAAATCATGATATATTTAACGTATAGTTGTCCCTGCAATTACTTACAAATAAAATTGAAATGTAAGCAGTTTCCTAAGACTATCTAAATAGTCAACACGATTTTCTCGCAGTGCTTTGGCAAGTGCCATGTGTACTTCCCATCCTCCGTTCCGAGAGCGGGACAAACATGTACGCATCAAAATCAGACTTGTAATCCAAGTGCAAGTTGCGAATCCAAAAATCCATCCATCGGTTGCAGAGCATCCTTCACAGGAGCCCCTCGCTCCGCTCCCCGGCCCGCCCTCCTCGTTCTTTTCTGCTAAGTAAAACTTGAGGAAGCTGGGAAGAAAGTGCGCAGGAAGGCAAGAAAGCAGGAAAGCACGCTGGCAAGAAAGCGGGCTGTGAGGGGAGGAGTGGAAATTCGCTCGGCTGGTGTCACGTAGAATAGACATACAGACATGCAAGTGACAGACAGATGGAGAGACACTGTGACACGACACATTGACTGACAGCTGCAGGGATGCCGGTGGGCGGGACGGGGCGTTCTTATTGAGGGCGTGGCAGGTTTTAGAGGTTGCAAGGATTTTGTGCAAGAATGGCGTGTGCAAACAAAGCCGAAAGACAAAGGCAAATGATGGACATGCACGAGGCTGCTGGAGAAGGCAAGGAGTGACATTGCTGGTCAATGGAAAGTTTCCTTGCTCGGCACCACCGTGGGGCATTTAATTTCGGAAAGGATGGCTCAATGACTTAAAAAATGGGAACGTAACTGATCTGAGCCTTTCCTTTCCAATAAGTTCACTTTAAATATTCCCGCGAATCAGGAGGGTCTTCGAGTCAGTTAAATCACGAAATATTACAGAAAACAAAAAGGAATTTGGGACAAAAAATCAAAAATATAAATTAAGCGCTGGGACCAGCTACATATATGCTTGTGTATCATCTTGTTGAGGGTTGCTTCTATGGTCAAGTGGGAAAACATTAGGCAAAATAAATACGACACCGCCGAGAGGAAATGAGATGGGGGCGAGGCAAGCCGCGAGACCGCTTTATGCAAAAAGTGTTTTTAATTGAATTTTTTCACATTTAATTTTTTCCTTGGCATTTTTTGACGAAGCTGAAAATCATAAACCAGAACAGGGCGCGGACGCGGACGCAGTCGCGGAGGCAGGCGGGCAGTGAAAAATAAATAAGAGTAATTAAATTTCGTAACAAACATGACGAGATAATGGACCGGAGCCATTAACAAAGCTCCGAGGCGGGGCCGCCGGTCAGTAAGGACTGTGAAAGATGACGAGAAGGAAAGCCCTATCCTTCCCGCTTCCCCCAAGGACATGACACAACAGACTGGCGGGGCAGCTGACGGCTAGATACTGTCCACCGCCTCCTCTTAGCGACCCATCATACATCACGGCACCCAGGCACCCAGGCACCAAGGCCAAGCTCCTTGTAATGTTCTCTGGATTTTTCAAACAAAACGTATGCCAGCGACGAAAATCCTTTCTTGCCCACGAACAAAACTCCCTAAGGCAAATTTTTCTTGATTTTCCCGAGCTCGGTGGTGCTGCCCGTCTGAAGTTTTAAAAATTATTGCATCATTTACGGAGCCATCAGCGGGCGCAAAAGGGGTCAACTGCGAGCTCCAAGGACAGAACGTGAGAGTGACACGAAGCGTCTGCCGGGCCGAAGGAATCTTGATGAATTTCCAGGGATCAATAAAATGTTTCCCCAGCCGTCAATAGTCGGAAAACACATTACACAGAAGGGGCTGCCCGTTTTAAGAGATTCCGTTGGTCCTTGTAGCTTGATTCAAAGTTTTGAAGCTTTTATCCATAAATTGTGCATTTCTTAACATTAAAATTCATCAACTTAGTTAAAAGTTTAAGTTTGTACCAAAATTTTTGATAAACTTTATATAATCTCTAGCATAGACACCGATCTATTTGATTATCTTTAATTGTTAACTTTGATATTTAAATACACAGTAAAAGCCTTGTCGAAGCAAGCATTTTATTAGGAAACATTGTACATTGAACGCGTTCAACCCATCGTCATACTCATCTGCCTTTTCATTTCTCCTCCTAACGAAGCGTCAAACGAAATAGTGGAAACTTTTTGCCATCAACATTTTCTCTTAAGAAAGACTATGTGCTGTGCTGAGTTGTCCGGCGAAGATGGCAAGTTTCCAATTCGAGATGACAGCTCATTCGTCAAATCATACAATGAAAAATTTGAACTCTTCATCAGCTTTTTCGGATCGGAGCAGCATCTAGTATCCAGCATCCAGCTGCTTCGTCCTTTGTCTATGTGAGCGCCATTTGGCCGCTGGCGAGTTTGATGTTGACGTTTCAATATTGATGCAATGTCCACCACGACCAAGTTTGTCCCTAGTGGCTCGGCACCCATATATGTGTAGCATATTTCATCGGCCATGTTCGTTGCCAATTCTTTGACTGACATGAAAAATAACAAAACAAAGCGGCCACTGCCAAAAAAGGATAACGTCCGACTCGAGTAAACAACGCGATGCGCTTCCCAACTGGATGACGATGGCGCTCGCTTCCATGCGCTTCCTTGCAGAGAACGGAAGCTTCCTAATCCATCGTGGAGCGCCTTGGAATGGCCTTGGACTCACCCCCTCCTCCTATGTTATCCACTGGCTGGGGCAATCTCTTGCAGCTGTCGTCTTCGACGATGGATGGACGTATGTGTGATGGCTTCAGGCGCTGGCTCTCCAGCAGGCGCAGTTTGCACTGTATTCAAGCTCAATAATGTTCGGATTTTGATGAAGTGGGCAGTGGGCAACGGGCGTTCTACGTGGGTGGTTGGGTCTGCAAACATTTGGTCGGGACTCGGAGCGGAGGCGACCCCCACAGGGACTTCCTTGTGTGCAAAACACTAACTTAATGTCTATCACAAAATTGTCCCCTCAATATCATAGTAATACTTCTAAGAATAATTTCAACAGGGACAACATTTATAAGAAGTAATGTACTTCAAATAAAGAAACATTTTCAAAACAAAAAGTCAGCACAAAGAGCGCATGAAGTGGAGTCAATTAAGCTCATCAATTTATGTAATTTTTGATTTTTTGAGCTAGCCAAATCATTCTCTCTTGACCACAAAAGAAGGCTTTTGTATTAGTCTTTTCCCTTAAACTTGTACCATATAAAACCGAGTAAAAATCAAAGGAAATGTAAATTAATGTAATAAGCACTATTGATTTGCCATATATTTTGTTGTGCATAATACCCTGTTTTTCAGATATTGTAGTTAAGGGAAAGGAGATTGACTTAAAATAATTAAATAAAATAATAAATTAAA
Source organism: Drosophila ogumai (assembly GCA_018904815.1). Lineage (NCBI taxonomy): Eukaryota > Metazoa > Arthropoda > Insecta > Diptera > Drosophilidae > Drosophila > Drosophila ogumai. The sequence goes on along the minus strand of JAEIIJ010018961.1, from coordinate 17,946 downwards.
AGTTAAAACAGAAATCCTCAAATAGTAAATATAATTTTTATTCCAGAACTAATTGCTTAATCGCATTAAAATGAAATGTTGTTGTTAGAATTGCAATAGCAATGACTACCAATAAGGAAATATTAAGGGAATAAGAAAACGCGTAAAAATAATATCGTAAATTAAACAAATTTCAGGAATTAATTGCACAAAACAGAGAAATATTGTTTATTAATTGGCTGTTGTGGGAGTCAGCACAACCGCCTTTTTATGGCTATAAAAAATATATAATAATTACATGTGGTTTTAAAAAACTAATTGTACAAACGAAAATCGCCAGAATATAGTTAGCAGCCCGTTTTACACAAAAACTTGCCTAAAACAACCTGCTACAAATTGGACCGAGTTCATCCAAGCAAAACAACTGTGGATCCAAGACTACTAACTACGATAGTAACCAAACCACACGGACCACGTACAATGGACAAACATACACCTAATTTAAATTAAAAACTATACATTAAGTAATAATAAAAAAAAATTTTAAGTTAAAATAAATAAACATAGTTGCGTAATAAAAATCTATCTTTAAGAATTTAAAGTTTAAATTTTTACCCGATTACAATTAAATTTACTAAGAGCTATAACTAGTGGATCGTTGCACTTCGATTTTGATTAGAATTTAAAATTCCATAAAAACATACGATATCACATTAACCACTGAATGAAAATGTAACAATATGTCCCCAATTCGGCCCACAGTGCAATGGCAGCGCCAACGCCATTCGTCGAAGTGTGGCCGGGGCCATCACTTGGCTCGTTTTCTCATCGTCAAGACAAACGAAAAATAAATAAATTACTTTGGCCGGGCCTCGCCGGAGTACGGCCTCTTTGCAATTCCGAGCCGTCCATGCACTGCAGACTCTGGCCAGCCGGCCAACAGTTGGTCGTTGTCCAGTTTGATAGCCTCGTCCGATGGCCAAGGGAGGAGATGGAACCTGCTTCCAGCTGCATGCTGCATGTGTGGTTGTTGCTGCTACAAGAACGCCTCCGCTGCTAAACTTTTAAAACGTCAATCAATTGTCCAAAGTTGTCGGAGATGTCTGACATGTTTTAAATTAACTGACGAAGACGAACCAATGTAAACGATTTATGGGGCCACATCCAAGAAGCGATGGCCAGCGTCCAAGCACATGGCCAAAACAGCCAGCAGATTCACATGCAAACATACATAAAGACATACCTACATATGCTGGGGGGAGTAGGTGGCAATGACCGTCTCTGGCCTTAAATTGTTGTCTGAAAAGTAGTCGATAAACAGGGCCGAAAGATGATTGGAAAGTGAATTGAAAAAAGGTGAATCGGTTCAGGAATTAAATTTCTTAAAAGGAATCCCTTATGGTTTCCTACCTGCGTTTGAGTTTGTTACAAAATAAGGCAAGTAAGGGAGATGCATCCTTTAGCTTGCTATATATATTATGTTGATATAGGTACAAGGTATAAATGGAACTAAGTGGGATTGTTCTCATAGGGGAAACATTAAAGTGCCACATTTTGAAAACATTATTTTCCGTGAATTAACCATTCACTTTTCAATATTACTTTTAGTGTCCAAACCACACTTTCATTTGAGAAACTTTGAACCAAGGGCTGAATATGAAATGTTTTTGTGCATACTAAACGAGCGCGTATTGTACACATTGTGCTCCAAAACGAGGCAAATATATATTATAATATAATAATAATTACTGTCAAACAATAGAAAATTAATTGCGAAACAATCAACGTTTCATTAAAACAAAATGGATTTGACATAATTCAAATGCAGTCCTGCATTTGAGTGGCGCCCTCCTCGGTTGATCTGATGATTCTGTGGGTCCGGAATCTGGACTGGCGTTTTCCTGGATGCTGGGCAACCAGCACGGCACCACACCCTCTGGGGCCGCCGCTGTAACGCTGAATCATTCATTTGGAAAATATTTAATTAATTTTTGCCAATTATGGTGGACAGCGCGAAAAAACACACACACGACCCCAATTGCGTGCGCTGGCTCCTGTCGGGGGGTTGGGCCGACTTTTGGTCGTATGATATATTAATGCCGGTGTAATGATGCCGCCAGTCGAAGTTGTCGCTCATTTAATGACCGGCTAGCGCGCTAATAACCAAGTGTTCCTGTTTATAGTCACCTCTGGGGCTTTAACTCGGGAAATTTGCGCGCAAATTCTGATACAAATTATGAAGTTTGTGGGAGGATTAAGCAGCTCATAAATATTAGCCGGTGATTTATATACTTTTTGCATAAATTAAAAAATTAAATAAGATTCTCTTTAAAATATAGTTTCATGTTTACATTTACATAAAACATAAAACAAAAACATGAGAAGATACGTTACAGTTATAAACGCAAATATGTTTTATTTTATTATTTTTTCTGTTATCTGTTATTTATATAAGACTGTTATAAAAATCAGACCAAAACTAGATTAGATTTCCAGAGAAGATTTTAGATTTAAGCTAATTAAGCTACAGTACTGCCCAATAGTTCGTAGGTGGTGATATAACTACTTTCAAGAAAACTACCACTACCTGTTTTTGTAAGAAATAATTATTATAAATTACACATAGCTAGATCGACTCGGCTGTTAATACTGAATTAAGAATTATACATTATAGTTTCGGACGGAGATATCTCCTTGAATGCGTTGCAAACCCATGCCAGGTTATAAAAATTTTATATCAAAAAATTTGGAAGCTGTTGCTGTCATCATCACTTTTGTCTCACCTCTTTAAGAGGTATTTTTGTTGGATAGTTAACACAGTTATTTAAATTTTCATAGTTTTCTTTATTTATTTTTGATCAGCATCAACAGCCGAGTCGATCTAGCCATGTCTGTCTGTCAGTCTGTATGTCTTTTATTATTTCTAAGCAAACGAGTCCCTCAGTTTTAAAGCTACTTTAATCAAACTTTGCAGATTGTTTGACTACTCTCGGTGTTATACATGTCGGAACGGGCCATATCAGCCGATTATATCATATAGCTGCCTTAGTAAATATGGTAGAATTTTTATAAAAGAATTATATATATGTAATTTTACCTACTATTTCTGAATTTTGAAAATTACATTTTTCTCTACATCTGCATCGTTCCTAAGCTAACTACTTATCGTCTGATTTTTATGAAATTAAAACTAAAATTCTGAAATAATACAAAATAAACATATCTTAAAATATATAAAATTTCCTTTATAATAAAAAAATATATAGTTATGATGTAATTGTGAACTGCAAGGGCATACTTCATATGCTAAATATGCTGAAAATAATTTTAATAAATATTATTAGCAGTGCTCCGACCGGTTCTAATAAAAATAATCGACTGTTTCGACTGCACATATATATTATATGTGTGTATGATTTGTCTTTAGTGCAAGGCTTTAACTTAATTTACTACTAACGTACAAACTTCAGCACCTGGCACTAATAAGTTGGTTTGCTTGTCATGAATATTATTATTTCTTGTTATACTTTCCTATAAGTTAAACATAAATTCTTAAAAGTGTAAGCCCTTACCGATTTATTTTTTTCTTCAGGCCAAGAACAATGATCAGTTAACAGGAGGCCACATAAGTCAATGATAAAGGCCAATGGTGACTGCTGGGTCTCAGAGATAGCGATCTGAGGAAACCTGGCCAGTAACTTTGGGCCAAGACAACGCCGAGGAACCTGTGACCCACAATTAAATGCATTTGTATGCCTGTCATTGTCATCAGTTGACAAAGAGAAATGGAGAGGAAAATGTCAAATATTTATTTTATATGAGCTTAAAGCATTTTATCGAGTCACTGGAAGCGTACTTGCATGCCGGCCCACTTGAGGCACGCAAATAAAATAAAATATATTTTATGTGGACATGGCCAGCAAGGAAATGACAAAAAAGCTTTTGCTGGTTGTCAGCTCGACCAGTCCTTTGCTCATTTCATACCACACTTCTCATATATTGATGAACATCCTTCGAATGTGGCCAAAATGAACTTCCTCTCTCGAAGGGCTTCGGGCAGGGGCCTGGGCAGGGTCAAGAGGGGTCTCACGAATCTATTTCTATAAATTTCGGTCCGTCGTGCTGCTTGCCTTGTGACCCCTTCGAGCTTACCTCGACGTCGCCTGCATCTCTGTCATTTGTCCAAACTGCATCCGCAAACATAGTTTATTGGCAGTTTTTGTTGCTTAAAGTCTAAAAATACTTCTGACATATCAACATGTTCAGTTAGACAAGAGCTGTGCGCCAGTATGTTGGCCGCTCTCGGCTAGTGAGTGGGTTGCCATTTGCCATCTTAACGTTTTAAAACTGAACATTGTTGGCTGTCTTGCCGACTGTCACTCAACCGAGCAGTTTTTTGGCAAATGTTCATTTGTCCAAGTGTCTTCTCGGCTTGTATATGCCCCTGGACAAATGTCAGTGGAGCCGAGAAGCCTTAGGATCAAGATCTAGTTCAAATTTACCTCTTTTTTAACCTGTTTAAAGGGGGTTAATGTGCACAATAATTATGAAACTAATCAGCTGAGCTTGGTTAATAAATAACTTGAGCCCCAAAGAAGGTGTTTCAAGCATTGTTTTCATTAGCCACGTACCGCACATATAGGATGTGCTTGCCCTAAGTCCTCCACGACCCACATCCACCATCCACCGAGCTGAGGAGCCGCCTCCGGTTCGACTGCTGCACAAACCATTTTCGGCAAATTTTGCTGCTGTCCACTTGGCTAGGGCCGAGTCGACAGCTTTCAGCCGGCATGACATATCAAAAGTATAAAATATTTTAAAAGAAATGTTTTTTCTACGGGGGACAACAACAACAGAGGCAAAAACAAAAACGAAAAACGAAAACGGGAGGGAAAAAAGTTTTCAATTACAACATTATAAAGATCGACAAGCTGTCTGTGGCAAATATGGCCAGGACCTGTGGAGACCGACAGGGACACACACACATTCCTCATCTCACCGCCACCCACTGGGCCCGGCCGGTGGCTATGCAGGCAGAAATTATTATTTATATTCACTGCGAACGAAATTCGTGTTCGGCACATGTCTCCAAGGATTAAACACGAGTGACCGCAAAGTCATCATCAAGGAGTTGAGGCAAAGTGCTGCAAACTCTTAGCTCCATGTGAGTGTGTGTGTGTGTGTGTGCGAGGACACAAGCATTTTACATAGTGATGGAGCAAGACTCCACCTATAGGGATCCCCTCGCTGGCGACAGGGGGAAACAAAAAATAAAAAAATCAACCGTCAAATAGAAGAAGTCAGGAACTTTTTCCGTTGTTATGTCAAAAGAGGAAAAAATAAGAACTGTAGCTGGGAAACGAAGTATGTCCGAGCTGTCAAAAGCCACTATAAACTTGTGACGTGTCAAGCGTCACAATACTCCCCGATGTCCCGATCCCCGATCCCCGGTGCTGTGCAGTGCATGTGAAACTTTTGAATTTATTCCTTTCCTTCCTATTTTCCCCAGCACCCCACACCAGAAAGTATGTAATTTTTTAATAACGGTAAACGGCAGCTCGTGAATGACAGCTGAGCGAACACCGAGCTGACCTCCAATAGTGTACTCGCCCGTGGGTGGGTGGTGGCTCGAGTACATAACTGTCAGCTTAAGTGAAAAATGTCGCACAGACGCTGACTAGGTCCTAGACATGTATTTGAAGGAAGCCCCGGCCTTCCCTTTGCCTCACTCCTGTCACTCGGACAGTTTTTAAACTTTTCACATCGCAATCACACGACATGTCCGAGCTGAAGCTGGAGCTTACCATACCCCTGCCCTGCCCGATACCGTCGGAATGCTCCGAGCTATTCTCGTCGACAAGGAATTCGGAGCGTCAGGTTTTTACTTTCGTCTTTAGCGCTAATGAATTTCAGGAAATAATTGCGGAATATATAATATACACTTTAATGAACATTTTTTCTATATATATTGACAAATTAAAACTGCATAATTTGCTGAGTTACATGATTTTCTACAATTTTATTTCATTTCGTCACCTTTTTTTTATTAAAATAAGAAGATAGATTTAAAAATATTGACATTTTCTAAAACTGCTTATAAAACTTAATTGCGTTTTGGCTATAAATCTTGTAATTATTTTTAAGGTTTATTAATATGAAGCAGTAATGTATATATTCCTCGATCTATCGCCAAAACTGTATTGGAATTTTATGCAGTAAGCCCCAATTTTTTAGATCAATTTAGTGGCATTTGTATTTTGTCTTATTTGATAATAGGATCTTAATTACAAGCGACAAGGATGCCATAAAGAGGAAACATTTAAATACATACATTTAAAAGCCTGACCATCGGCATAGAGATGTTCAGGCCCTCGACCTCTGGGTCTGGCCCTCCGCAAGCCTGGGCCTCTCTCTCCTCATCGTCCTTGCAGACTTCGCCGTTCGTCATGGCCCTCCCATGTGGTTTGTCGCCTCTTCCTTGTGTTAAATAATGATGGAAAGTAAACGTTGCAACAACTGAATGTACAAAAGGATGGATCAGGAATCAGGGAAGAGGGGACAAGCTCTGGCAAAACTTTAAGCGAATGTCCAGCATTTTTTATTTTAACGTCCTCTGAGGATATGTGAAAGCTGAAATGCTTCAAGAGTTGAGCTTTCAAAAGATAAAAAATGTAAGAAATGAAATAAAATCGCAAACTGGACGAACAAAAATGAGAATAGTTTCTTGAAGTTTCCAAATTTGTTTTAGCTTCTTAAAGAGTCAATCTTGTGTCTCTCTAGAGAAGCTTCAAAAATAAACGTCTGTTGAATTTAAATGAATTAAAAATGTTTTTGAATATCCAAATAACATATTTAATTTTTTAGTTACTTAATAATGTCTAACTGAGAACGGAGTAGATGTATTTATTCATATGAAAATGTAAAACAGTTAGATGACAATTTTCAAGGATATACCTAAGTTGGCTAAAGACTAAGCTCTGCTAAAATAAAAATTACAAAATATAAAAGGCTAGAGTGACAATTTTTGTATGAAACTAAATTGGATTTTGTATGAAATCAATCAATTGCAGTCCTGCCAAATTTAGTTATTCAATAATAGCCGGTTAGATGCAGTCGGTCATACAACAACTTGGTTTTATTTGACCCCCATTCTCGGAGTCACTCTCCCCCACTTGGCCCATCTGTCCATGTCCCTGTCGCAGGACCTGATGTCGACGTCTTCTATCTGCCGCTCCCTCTTCCTGCCGGCTTGTCCAGTGTCCTTATTAAAGTCCTGGCGCTGCTTGCATCAACTTGGCTGCTGCTGCTGGCCATGCCAGTGCGCCAGTGCTCCTGTTGACGTTGCCAATGCTGTTGTTGTTGCTGCAGCCCCACTTATCATCCCCGGTGACACTTTATAATTTCTTTACTTTTAGTGATGTCACTATTTATTTCATTTTTCCATCAAAACTTTTAAGTTTTACAATAAATTTTCAGAGGAAATACAAATAGAGTGTCCAGCAGCACACACACACACTCCCCCACTGGCTGTGGTTGCACTTACTCATACACACAGTGTGTCTCCGCCATGGAGCCGGGATGGAGGTGGACGGTTCTATTTTGTAAGTGATGTCCGTGTCACTGTCAGAGTTGTCTCGTGCTCATGGCTTATTCTTTTATTTGTTGCAGCTGACACTTTTTCCCTCGCCTTTTCCTTGGTTTTCCGATATGTTGTTGCAGCGGCCTTTAAAGGTCTGCCACTCATGGTACTAAATAAATCAGAGTAGTCCTATAATTACCTTACAATTCGTTAGATTATATTTTATATTATATTTATATATTTATATTTATTTATATTTTAAGTGCTATCTACTTTATTTTATTTACTTTCTTTCAAATGCACCCATAATCAAGCAAATGCACTCCAATCATAATAACCACTGAAACGGATTTCCATTTAAGAAAAGGTTTTCCGCCTCTGTTAACTTTTCATAAGTGTCATGGCACAAATCATTGTAAAATGTTTACTAATTGCAAGTTATCCGACTCGAACTTTAACATTGTTGGGGTTGTGTGTACATTGCATTTCGAAATGCTGAAAAATTCTGCTCGCCATAAAAATACACAAAGAGCGTGCAAATATTTGAGATAAAAAGCGGATTTATGCAGAGCCAAGGAAAAAATGAAGGATTAACCTGAATAAACACAAAGCAATTGTGGAAATTGTGCCAGGACCAAGACCCGGCACCCCAAAGGAATGTCATATTGAATAAGAAATTCTCAGGCGCTGAGATTGCAGGCTCTGGGGAGTTCAGCCGACCGCAATGATCTAATGCCGCCAAGACTGAGTAATAAAAATAAAAATGAAGCCACCGGATGACAAGGGCAAAGCAAAACAATAGAAGGAATTAAGAGCGAAGACCAAAGTAGCGAAAAAGCGAAAGTCCAGCGTTCCGACTGAAGGATACGTCTGGTTTTTTATTGGAGATATAGATCATATACCAAAATTTGTGGTTTTGAGATACTTACTTAGGTATTAAGTTAAAGTTATTTATAATGTATTCTTTACAACATAACTATGTAAATAAAATAAATGAACAAAAAATATTAATTCCTAATGGTACTAGAAAAAGTATTAAGTTGTACATAATTGTATGTATTATATATAAATTAAATGTTATTATATGCCAGAATACAAATACAACCAAGACTTGGTCTTTATATTATGTTTATTTTAAACTGAAAACAATTGTGTGTTTCACATAATATGTCAAACTTGTCTATAGTTCTCACGTTGGATGGAAGGACTGAGAATTTATATTTTCTGTGGAAACACGCATACCCTTTTAGTCTAAAGAAAAATTGTGTTTATCTGGATGATGATGAGGCTGGTTGCTGTGCTCCGATCTCGTATGACGGCCACTTCATTATGACGGCAAATGCATAAAGTGCTGAAAAATGATTCCCTCGGCAAAGGAAAAGGCAAAAAGCTCGGCGGCTGTGGCAAGTGCATTTGACTTTTATGTTTTTTGCACAACTCCCACAGGGGACGTTTCGCAGGCGTTGAAACGAGTCCGAATTTTCACACAAAGCGCCGCAGGATTTTCCAAATACCCGGACATAGTTTCGAAATGCGCAAAGGAGATACGCCGCGGCAAGTGGAAAGTGTTTTGGGTGCTAAGTGCGATGGACACAACAGCTGCTCCGCGCCAAGCTCGCAGTCGTCTTCATCATCAGCGCCATCATCAGCTCTGGAGCAGCGTCATTCCCCGTGGCAACGTCATCATCAGCGCCGTCGTAAATTGTTTACTGGATGCTCCCGGAAAACTTACTTCAAACAAAGTCATGTGGACACTGGGGTGTGGGCGGTGGACAGGGGTTCCAGGGAGTCAGAACCCTTCCACTCACAATACGACTTCTTTAAAAGTTTTTGAAATGCACATGGCCGCGAGTCCGAGCACCTTGGGCTGGCTTTAAGACAGCTGCTTAAAGCAGCAGACGAAAGATTTGTTCAGGTCTTTTGACTGTCTTATTTTTCATGAATCAAGTAAAATCGGTATTAATCGGAAGGCTAAGAATTGTGATGGTTCATAATTTTATACTTGTATTAATCCGGGAATCAGGCAAACAAAATGGGAGTTTTAAAGTACTTTTAAGTTTTTTTTTACCAAAAAAAAGCGTGGCTTGGTATTGTGCCTGGGATGTCCAAGTTGCGGATCTTGAGTTCTCTCATTGCACAAAGGTCTGCCTTTATTTCATGTAATAAAGATGTAACATCTTCTTTAAATTGGCATATTGTTTATTCCATTTAACTTGTAACTTAATTTCACAAAACTTGGATTAAAAAACGTGTGTGATCGAGGCAACTACTTAACGAAGAGTGACCAGAATTTAACATTTTAATTTATTTTAAAAATGGGAGGCATCATCAACACTTCCGGATCACTTAATCATTTTGTTTAAGGGGGCTATGGTTAATCCGTTACAAAACGGGGCACTTTTCAAAAAATTACATAACATTTCAACTTTTTTGTGTCAAATATTGTATTGATAAATATTTAGAAGAATAGTAGTAAAAGGGAATCTCCCTCAAAAAAAAAAGTTGGTTTGCGGTGTACATCCTAACTGTCTTCAGAATCATCCAATATTAAAAAGATATAATTCATTTGTTAGATTTGGATTCCTTGCAAGTCAAAATCTTGATTTCTGCCTGAAAAATTAAGTTACCTTGCTAAAAAAAAATATAATAAATTCAAATATTAAAAAAAGCCCGACATTATGACCTGTAGAATAAGTAAAGAATTTTTATGCCAAATTTCAAAACGATTCGTTCAGTAGATTTTGAGTTGAGTTCAAAAGGGAATACATTAAATTCCAAACGACCTCCGCTACTCATCACTTCGTCAATTTTGTTATGATCGATATAGAAATAAAATACTATACCCCCCCCTCACTTTGAAATAAGCCCGTCAATGCTCATTTTTCGGTTAACCAACGGTAAAATTAAACAATACTTTTTAAAATATGACTCTTGGCTGAGAAAGAGCATTTAATTATAAAATCAGGTCTTAGAGCCAGCGTTATAGACTTTTCGCTCGACATATTTTAAGAGCCCTTCGTCATGGTTAGTATTTTCCAAGCCCCTACCGATGTTACATATATTTGTATTCAAAGGCTTTCGACATTAGGCGTTGCAATCGTTACGTGTAAGTCAAGGTTGAAAATGTAGCTATTAGTATTGCAATCACAACAATTTTAGCTTACTGATTGGAAAACAACTTAAACAGAAAGTTTAGTTTATTTATTTTTCAATATCAAAGGCGCTTTGGGTGCCATTTAGGGTGAGGCACCACCATGAAGGCGAATTTATTTATTTGACAAAATAATTCCACAACTCTGAGTCGTCACCATTTCCATCTGCACTCAAGGTAGCAGACTGGCAGAAACCCTCGATGAACGCATAAGTTTATCAACCATTTGAAAGAACGCAAACGGGAATATTTTCTCGAGAATAATATCCACCGAGTGCACAGCGAGGCCGCGATGAGGGGCGGCAAGTAATCAGTCGAAATAAACACTTGCGCCTCTAAAATAGATAAAAATATCTACACTTCAATAAACATGAAAATCATCGGCCCAACTGAAAACGAGCACAAAATGTGTTGAAAATTGCACAGGCAATGCGATCATAAAGCATTCGCCATTAATGACACCAGCCCGACAGATACATCCCATTGTCAATAACTTTTACGCCGCGCAGATTGCCCTGCCTGCCCCTGCCCCTGCCCCTGCTCCTGCTCCTGCCGCTGCCGCTGCCATCACCCCATTACAAAATCAAATTCAAATTTCCCAAACGAGCAACCGCAGAATGCAGAAATGCAGCCGAACTGATGACGATGTCGGTGCAACTAGCCTGAGGGGTAGCGAAGGGGCTTGACTGTGCACAGTGGTTACGTAGTAATATTTTTCTCAAAGTAACGATCAGAGAAAACCAAGATCAGGCACTGATATATCACACAATAAGGGGACAGCAAAAGATGATGCAAAGAAAATCCTAAAAATTCTCAAATCCTAGTTCTAGGACAAGGAAAATAAAAATCGAAACAGTTGTCAACAGGTTATTCTGCTATACAAAACGATATTGTACTCTCGGCTCGAGATATACATAAATGTAATAAAGCTCTCTTGCTTAATTGAAAATATCTCACAAAGATGTTTCAATAAGCAAAACAGTAAATAAGTATTTATATTAAGCGAGCGAATTATTCTCTTGCACTGGAACCACTGTGCGCTCTGTTGCGCGGCGCCTGGAAATTGCGATTCGCGAGTGATGGCATCCGCCATCCGCCAAGAGCGCGACGCACAAGACACTTGCACATCCGCAAATTTATCGACAAACATTTGGACAGGCGACGGAACAAGGCGCTGGAGATTGGGGTCGAGCAGGGGAAAGGAATAGGGTTGGGTCTAGACTCTCGACTAACTGCGTGGTGTGTGTTAGCGGCCTGGCCTGGCAGATCGCAGCTTCCTTTTCAATTATTGAGTGCCCGAATGGTCGATAAAAAGCGAGCCAGCCAGGCGCATGTGTGAAGTCCCACTCTGCAGTGATGGTACAATTGACTATGGAAATAGCTAACAGAAATGTAAGGTTTTATTTTAATATTGTTAAATTGTTTAGTGATCATTTCTGGGAAGTTTTGGGAAAATATCGCTGAAGGCCAAGACATTCCCTCAAAGAAACGCTTGAATACCGGGTTTTCCATTGATAATCAAACAGCATCAGAACGTTCTTTCGCAGTTTTTTTTCTGATGACCGAGGATCACAGCATTATTTCTTAAAATATATAAGTATTAAACAGATCTGCTTCATTGGCCATATTTTAATATTATTGCTCCATTCAATTATACTAATTCTGCAGTGAATTCGCTAGATCCTTTGATGTGAAAACATGCAGATAACTGGTTTTAAGTTTTCTACTTCCCAAATAGATCGCTCGTCGATAGCTAAACTCGCAAAACTAGCTCGGTGGATGGGGAACTCATAATTCGCTACATGATATCGGTTTCTCCCCGTATCGCTGCCTCCTTGCGATCTGGCCTGCCATCTTCAATCTTGTAAAGCGCATCTGCCACTGGATTCGTGTTTGGCTATTTATCTCAAATTGGTTGGCAGGGAACTGCTGAATGGAACTCATTTTAATTTTCTGTGTTGGCGCCATTTTCTGTGTTCAATTGCAAAAGTTCTATGCAAACGGATTGCTTTGAATGGAGAATTACATATGCATAAGAAAGCATAAATCTTTAAGATCAAAATAAATTCGTAACCAGAACGAATGATCATTAAGTCCAGATCCTTGAATTTAAACACCATATATGTTAGAAATCCTCATATACTTAGACCTTCATTCTATTAAGCTCTTTCACCCATCCAGATATAAATACGTGCGCTCCACAGACGCATAACTCCTCATCCAGTTCAAAAATAATGTTTATTAGACAATTTTCATTTCGCATTTTGCGTTTTCGTTGCGCCACTTTGGCATGTTTACCTTTCCGAATGGATTAAAAGTCGAGGCACATGATGTGCCGCCGCCTCCGCCCCCGCCACAGCCTGCTCTCCGGTGCACCGTCCCCACAAGGCCCCACTCGTCCGTTTACGGTTTGCATATTGTCAGACATTTATTTACCGTAATTTACCCACACCAGTGTCTAATTAAATTTACCGGCGATTAACCAACTTGGCTTGGCTAAAACTCAAAACGCCGACCTGCAGCCCCCGTCGAGGCCCGGGCCTCACTAAGGGAAGGCAGGGGCTTGGCTGCTGAGACGACAGTAATTCGTTTATAATGCGTAGGACATGTCGACAATGCCACAGGACATTCGTAATGAGTGGGTGGTGCGGTGGGTGGCTGGTGCCAGCTCCGAGCCCACGGGTCACATGGCCATCGCAGGAGAAGAAACTTCCCGGCTTTTCACAACTTGAAAGCACTTCCATCGACTTTGATGGACAAGGACTAGGCGGGGTGGATTCTCGCTGGTCAGACAGGGGTTGCCATCCCGCTGTCGCCCCTCGGCTTGATGCTTCAAAGGTTTGCTGCTCTGCTTTTCCTACCGCTGCTTCTTCTGCCTGTCCTGACACATGTAAATGTGGTTGAAGTAATGACGAAATGGGCACTAGACTTGGTGCCCATCCACCTCTGCCACGCACCACCTTACTTCCGGGGCGCCTTCGGACCCACAATCCTTTGACGTCGCCGGAGTTGTCTGTTGTTGATGTTTGCCCTCATTATTGTTGTTGTTGCATTGCGGTTGACATCATTTTGTTTGCCTACAGGACAGCACTGTGAGAAAATAGGTTATTAAGTGGGAAACCTTTCGAATGGCAATTGGAATGTTTCTTGTTGTCAAAATCGAATAATTCATGTGGGATGCTTAAGAGGTCCTTTTTAGGTATACGTAGCCCGTTTATATTAATGCCTCAATCAACTTAAATTTGTTCAGTGTTATTTTTTGCACTGCAAAATCAGATAATTTCAATATGTTAAAAAATATAAATACGAAACATGCAGTTAAAATTTTGTTAATTGTTTGTGTTGTAAAAGAGATGTTCTTTTAATCTTAAATGTATTAATTTATTATCCAAGCGCAGAAAGTTTACCCTTATAATTGTACAACTAGTCACAATGAATTCTAAGTACATACTTATTTTAATTTTATAAAAATATAAATATTATATTTTTGTTTTAAATTTTGCTTAAATAAAAAAACGCAAAGATCTTGTATAAAAAAATGTTGTAGTATTCATCAGATTCACGGAATTCTTATTGTATTCGCCCCATTTATTTCTCACCGTGTGATGGGCTGTCGCATGGGCAGCAGGTGCCTCTGCCTCTACCACTGCGACTGTCCATGCTCGCCGTCCCTCCCCGCCCCGGGTTTTGCTACGGCGTATTTGTCAACCGCGCATAAACCCTTAAATCCGGCTTCCGGGGTTCCCGTGTTCCGGGGTTCCCGGCTTCTTCCTTCGCCGCCGCGTTAATCCCTGATGTGTCTCTGACATTTGCACTGACAGTGACAACACTTTGATGGGTGCGACGCCCCAGCCGAGCCAGATCCCGAGTCGATTTGAATGGAGAACACAGAGTGGAGTGGATTGGAGTGTAGTGCGGAGGAGTGGACTCAGTGGAACTCTGAGCCGGCAGCAATGACGACAATGACAATGACTGTGATGCGAAATTTCCATGCCTCGGCCCTGGGGTTGCTTTGTGGGTGCTGGCTCCGATGTTGTCGTTGTGGTTATCTCGCCCGAAGGTATGGCCTCGAACGCTGTGCTTATTAGAAGCAATTTAAGTGGCATTTCTCCACCGAAAACGATTTCAATCATTCGAGTTAATTGACTCACAGCAAACAGTGTGAACTTGATTAAAAAGTTGTTCTTTCGGCTTTCGGCCAGCGTCGGTGGTGAGTTTCCATAATGATTCTTTGGGCAAGTCTTTCCAGTTTGTATTTGCTTGGGAGATTATAAGTTTACCAATTATTCGCTTTTAACACTCACATTATATATGATAGTTTTTGTTTAAATTCAGCAAGGATAATAACTAAATAATAGCGTATCAATGCTCAAAATTAAATGCTACTGATTGGTTCGACAAAGGTCAAATTAATTCATTGATTTACCACACTCCTCCGGGTCTGTGCGACCTCTTATAGAGACATACATATATCACCCACTCACTGTTGTTGTTGTTCCCCCGCTTACCGACATGACAGTCCCCAAATTTGTTAACAATTTAAGGAAAAAAGATAAATAAGCCAGCGAAATACAAGCTCCGAATTTGCAGCCGCTACTTCGACTTGCATTCGAACAGCACTTGCACCGGTGGCAGGAACCGGTGGCTTTGCAACGCCTACGTTGCAGCTTGTTCCCCCGCAGACATTGTCGCGTTACAAAACAAAATAAAAACAAAAAACACTACAGAAAGGGGAAAAACAAGCCAATGCGGGTGACAAAAGTTTCGTTGTACAAAGTGGCAAGAAAAAACCTTGCGGTGCTTGGCAGAAACTGAGCCCCACTGTCAGGCGACCTGGCAAACCTTTTGCCTCAGAGGAGATCTCTCAATGCGACTTTCAGATAATTTCCAGCTTCATTTGCTTGTGCGGCTCAACAGCGTGAGAGAGTTTGGACTTTGGCAGAGATCTGCCAGTCAATTAATGGATATCGAAATGAGGAAATGTCTGGAAATTAATTGGAATCAATAATATTTTCTACTGAATAATTCGTACATACTTTCTGATTATATTCTCTACTATTTGGTTGCTCTCCCATGTTTCAAATCTAACAATAAACGAAGTCAGATTCCTCGACATCCTTCTTTCAAGGACTCCCCCTTTGCGGAGCCAATAAAATTCAAATGTGTGGCGCGGACTGTCCGCTGCCTAATCTCGCAGCTTGTCACAGCCGGAAAATGAGAAAAGCGGAGGACGGCGAGCTGGCAAACGCCAAACAATATAAGACAAAGTGAGGACGGGCGACAGTCCGCCGAGCTGTCAAGGCGATAGAAGTGCCACAGAAAACATGCAAAAATCAAGAGGCGAGCAAAAACGATATAAGCGCCCTTGCACATACATACGTACAGATATTGGTCGGGTTTCAAATCTCGACCAGCTCGGACTCTGGTTCCTTTTTTCTCTCGCTGGCAGTGACATCTTGGCCACATATTTTGCTTGTCGCAGAGGACACAATAATGTCAACCGATGGAATTCCCGCACATTCATTTTGCACCCCGGACCCGTCCGCGATTCGATTGACCGAAATAGAGAAAAATTCTACATATCCCGGGGCATCATTTATCAGTTGCAAGTTATTGCCAGCTCGTCCAGATTTTTACATACCCTTTCCCTCGCCCCCCTCGAAGTGGCAGGCGAATGTGTCACTGCTTGTTTCGGAATTAGGAATCTCTGCCAGCAGCCCTCCTCGTGGCCATCACCCTTTTTCCCAAATCGGGCTGCAATTTGTTATCCATCAATTTGTGTTTTTACTCGTCCTTTGATGTGCCAATTGCTTGGAAACAGCACAGAGTTGAACGAGTCAGTAGGAGGATTGCTTAATTGTATAACAAAAAAAAAAAACATAATTTACTAGCTTGTAAAATATTTTAATATTATTCTAAATAAAGCAAGTTTTTAAGAGTTCCTTTCACATTTATATTTGCGCCAAACCAAACACTCTGGAAAGTGACCAAGTCAAGCCAAGGTTGGACATCGGGTGGAAATGGGGACACATGCGGCGCTATTTATGACATGCTTCCGTTAAAACACTCACGATTTGCGAGCCCCTGTGGAAGAGGGAACCTCGTCGCACAATTGTCGCCTGGTGCAATCACTCGTGAAAATCCATCCAAGAAACAGCTTCGGAGTCAACGGAGCAAGGACTAAATGCCGAGCACTTGAAACTTCAAAGGAAATGCCTATCGCTGTCAGGGACATAAATTGCGCTGACAGCGAAAAATGTGAAAAGCACAAATGTGCATTTCACGTTGACGATGCAAAACCCCTGTCTTCCACACTTCCACCCCCCGGCACGGTGGCACTGCCCCTTTGAGGTTGGTCTGCTCCTCACTTGGCCTCTCAAATGTATGCAGCAAAATATTTTTGCAATTGCATAAAGCCGAGACATCAATAAAATAAATAACAATAATTCTGCAAAATGCCCATAAATCCAGCCAGCGTTGCCATAACTTTCGTTTTTATGACTCCAACTAGACAGAGTGACGCGAACGCGGACCTTCCACCCTTCTTCACCTGCCTGGGCCGCAGTCGCGAATCGAGACAGAGCCAGTGCTGCCAGGAAAGACCACAATCAGACGTAAATGTCAATGTAACTATCAGAAGAAAATGTAGGAAATTGATTTGAATTCTTATATTCATTTAATTTTTACAGGAGTGCGTAAGAAAAATGTTCTCATTTACATATTCTTTAAATCTTGATGCCAGCCTTCTCGTAGTTATTAAATTTTTTATCTCAGGAACTCAAAGCTCTAATAATATATGTAGGCCTTTATATGTAGGCCTTTATATGTAGGTCTTTTGTTAAAACCATATAGATCAGTAGACAAATAATTAGTAGTTTCCGTTTAAATAAAGTAAATATAAATAAATACATATTTAATTATCTCTCATTTATCTTTGCCTTTGTATTTGAAAAATTATCTACAAAGAATTATATTATATTATATTGATATATTTTATTAGTATATATCCATTTAATGTTAAAATTGGTTAATTATAAATGAATCTAAAAATACGATTGAATATAACGTTTAATCAAGTGGTATAAGGTTTCGAGATTTGTGTTTTCGAAATAATATTCTTTATTATTTAATTTATTTTAATTTTTTTATTATATTGTCCTAGCGCAGCAAGTTTTACACTAGAGCTGGGAAAAAATCGATGTCAACATCGATTAAATCGATTCATTATTTTTTGTCG
>JAEIIJ010018959.1:0-18291 GCA_018904815.1 Drosophila ogumai | reverse complement strand
CCTTTACTGCGTTGCAAACTTCTGACTGAAATTATAATACCCTGCAAGGGTATAAAAATGAAAACAAATTATAGTCCAGAAACAACAAATGTAGTAAGCCTTAATCTGTAGATTTTTCAAATAAATAAAATTGAAAAAAAATCCAAAATAAGCTTGGCTAGTTAAATTTCCAATCCTAATATAAATTTGTTGTTGTCTTAGTTGTACCATAATTTCTGCCAGTGCATGTTTGTTCTTAATAAATGAGCTAAAGTTGCTGCAAAAGTTTTTGACGCTCGTGCCGGAGGCCCGTTTATTGTTGCTGCTGCTGCTGGCTTCCGCAGTCGGACAGTTGTGCGTGCTAATGAGTAATAAACCGACGTTGGTGGGTGCGGGCTGAACCCTCCATTTGCTCCCACAACCATCCGAACCCACTCCCGCGGCCTGGACGAGCGGCAGACGTGAATGTCAGGCGAACAGACCATGGAGCAGCATTCTACTCCGGCTCGAGAGAGAGAGTAGTAGTAGTGGCAGTGGGTGATGGGTGGATGGGGTTGATTGGGGAGGAGTCACTCTCCAGGGTAGCTGGAGCTGAAGCTGATGCTGATGCCTTTGGTTCCGGCTCAGCTTTCGCGTTAATTAGTTTTGAGCGCTCTCATTATGCAGCTACATGTGACAAGCCAACGGAGGAGGAGGAGTGGAGGAAGAGGACGACGCCAATGTCATTCGCCATGCGAGATGGTATCTCTCGCTGCGAGCAAGCAATTCCGCTAATGAGCTTTTTTAGCTGGCCAACAAATTTGCCTTAATTAAATTTTTCTCCTTAGATGATTACATTTTTTTTAAAGAGAAACAATAACAATAAAACAAGAAAGGAAGCTAACTTCGGCACGCCGAAGTTTTTATACCCTTGCAGATTGGTTTTGATGATATATCATCATCAAATGTAAATGCTGAAAACACACACAAAACAGAGTTTAATTACATTTTACCAATACTTATTATGTTTCTGTTTGACAGTTACATTTTTACATTACCAGCTTTACATTTTCTCTACATCTACCGATCGTTTCTATGGCAGGCTATATGATATAGCCGTCCTATCCGGCCCGTTCCGACATATATGTATGGATAGCAGTGAGAGTATTCAGAAGACTATATGCATATCCATACTGAGGGAATAGTTTGCGAAGAAACGGGCAGACGGACATGGCTAGATCGACTCGTCTGTTGATGCTGATCAAGAATATATATAATTCATAAGGTCGGAAATGTCTTCTTCACTGCGTTGCAAACTTCTGACAGAAATTATAATAGCCTGCAAGGGTATAATCAAATCTCTATAAATATCTTTAAGCATTCAATTAAATATATAAAAACTAAATATTTTTTATAATATAATAAATAATATATATATTTCTTAATAATATTTACAACAAAAACTAACTGACCTTTCGAGCTTCTTATTCAATTTAAAATCGTTTTTCATAATTGTCATTATGTCCAGTAAATAGTTTGATAGTTGTGACTAGTATTCATTCGTCGCCAATTTGGCTTATTGGTTTATCAAAAACTTACAAAATTAGTATATTCTTACCACATAGATTAGGGTATTTCATAGTCTAAATTATCCCAGGCCGAAGTAAATGAAATACTGCTGATAAGGCGAAAAGGCTAAATGCGATTGCATTGCATTACACATATATCTCTACATACATTCATATGCATACATATGTACAACGTATGGCCGACATCGGCCTCTGCTGCTTTGCTGGCAGCCCGAAACGCCCCCCTCCCGGCAGCTACGACTACAACATAATGACTTATCACAAAAGAGTTGACAAAACACAAATATAAACGAATACCGAACAAAGGGCAATGTGCACGGCGCGTTCGTCCCCCCTGGAGATCCCACTAACCATTCCAGCACGTGTGTTGTTGGCTCGCATTTTTCGGTTATCGTTGTGTTTTCTACATAGAGAACTCTTTTTTTCGGCCACCTGTCGCCGGTCGCTGGGCGCCTGTTGCGCTGGCAAATAATCGATCGTCGGTTATTTATTGATTTCTGATTGATGGGCCGCGCAGTGAAATCGAAAAACCCTTGCCTTCGATTCGATTTCAATCGAAGCGCATTAAGTGGCTGGGGGATGTATCGTACGCGGCTACGTGGGATCTTCAAGCTTGTTGGGGCGGATTAGCTAGCTTTGGTCATGCGGCCAACAGCAAACGGCAACAGGCACAGATCTTCGGCGCTGCTGTTGGGAAATTTGAATAAAATGAACGTTACAACAACAGTAGTCGCGGTTCCCGAGGCAAAAGGTTGATAAGCGCCTAACTTATCAATGCATAAAGCGGTTCGTGTTTGGTTAACTTTAGTTTATTCATTTTTGAAATGTCTATAACAGAAACCCAAGAAAATATATGTAAACATAAACACTTATGCGTCTAAAAACGTTGTGGGGAGCAGGGAAGATTTTGGGATATAAGTACTTGTATTTTTTTAAGATTTTCCATTTTTCATTCTTGTTTCTTTTCTTTAGCAAAAAACTTACGTAGCTACGCCTTAGCCTATGCAATAGTATCAATGATCGTTGAAAACCCAACACCCAAAAGTATGCTAAGTACGAACAGCCGCCTCGCTACTTGCGACTCCCCTTGCGGCACAGCTGCTGCACCGCCTGCGCTGCCGCCAGGAAACTCTTCTCGGCGTAGCGCTTTGGCCAGTCCTAGGACTCGTAGAGCAGCCGCTGATAGTGCGGCAGCACCTCGTGCCGGTTCACATGCAGGCTAAACTCCAGGGCCACCAGCACGGCGAACTCCGAGGAGATCAGCTCCTTGCGGTTCAGCCGAAACACGCTCTCCGTCTTTTCGATCAGGCTCTTGAGGGCGTCGCCCTTCACGTCGTTCATCTTGGCGCTGAGCAGCAGGCAGGCGCCGGCGCACAGCTTGCGGTTGCTCTTATTGATCAGATTGGCCAGGATGAGCTTCTCAAAGTACACGTACGCCTGCGATATGGTCACTAGGTCGATGCGGGAGTCCAGCTTGTTGATCCGTCGCATCTCTCGCTTGATGCTGATATCGGGAAGTACAGGGAATTAGTAAAGCTCTATATCTGGCAATAATTGCAATGAATACCTTCTCAGCTTGCTCAGCGTGAGCTGGATGGTGGGGAACTTCTCGCGGAACTTGTCATTCAGCTCCTTCTTCAGGTCAGAGGGCCGCACATAGTCAATGACGGAGGTCATGTAGGAGGTGAAGGTCAGCAGAGTGCGATGCTTGCCGGCAATCAATTCCGGATCGTCCAAGATGCTGGCCGAGTACTGTTGGTTCTGCAGGAAAATTCACAGAAATTGAAGCAGTGCATCTTTTAAAAGCAAAGCTAAACTTACACGCCCTGAATCTCCGCCAAGGATAACGCTCTCTATGTCCATGTCCAACTTGAGGTCTGGCGTGGGACTGGCCGCACTGTTCCTGTTGTTGTTCTCATACGTGAAACACCTGCGAAAAATCATTCATTCGTTCATTATTAATTAGTGTTAGCAAGAGCCATATTCCGAGTAGTTAGAGTAAAGCGTGAGAAGGCGGGATTAGGTTAGTTGAAGCTCTTTGTTCGTTGGATGTGTGTGAGAGTGGGTGGCTGTGGCAGTGTTTGTGGTGGGGGAGGGAGGTGATATTGGTTAGTTGGACTAAAAGCATTTGGACAGACGGAACCAGGCTATGGAAAAGCCAGTCTCAGAGCCACTTTCATAGCCCGGTTGCCCGTCTTTCTTTTTGTCATATTAGCTGTTTTCAAAATTTACCATTTGCCTTGACGTTTGGTTATGGTTTTTGTGCTGAAACGAAGTAGTGCAAAGCGTTAAATGAATTAGCAAAAGTTAATGCCACATAATGTATTCAAAGTATTTTTTGTTT
The DNA here is from genome assembly GCA_018904815.1 of Drosophila ogumai. Lineage (NCBI taxonomy): Eukaryota > Metazoa > Arthropoda > Insecta > Diptera > Drosophilidae > Drosophila > Drosophila ogumai. The sequence goes on along the minus strand of JAEIIJ010018959.1, from coordinate 14,400 downwards.
TTTTGGGTCAACGATTACCGAACCACAACAAAGGAAAACAACGCAGTTAATCGATTTGTGCCCAGCTAGGCAAAATACAAAGTATCTTACGATTTCGATGTTATATAAAGGTTGCAAATGTGCTGGCTCCACTCTTGATGAGTCAGATCTGGGGTCTTGGTCAGCTTTTCCTTATGTAGTCGAACACAAGACAAAAGCAAGAAGCTCCGATTACCAAGTAATACGAGAAGCGGACAATGAAGCGTTATGTAAACAGTTTTCGATCGGAATCGGATAAGAATTGAACTTAAAAACTATCTGTTCGGTATAGCTAACCATGCGCATATGAGTCTGATGGATGTTTTGTTCAGAATGGTTCATGGGCATGACAAAATGGAACTGATTATGTGTGTCTTCAAACAAAAACGATGCGAAAGAGAAGATCCAATATAGCAGAACTGGAGCCGGCACCAACCTCGCAATGCCATGATTCTTGAGAGCAGCCGTGCTCGTGATCTCCATTTGGTTCTCGAAGATGGAGGGATTTGTCGAGGCATTGCCATGCTTCTTGCGCTCCTTTTCGTACTGGCGCGAGGGTATCAGCAGGTGGCCATAGGAAATGTCCTGCAAAAGAAGAGTCTGCTTATTAACCGGTTCGGAAAATGACTTTATTGAGTAGACTTACCTGACCGCTCTCGGCCTTTTGTATGCCCAGCAAATCAAATGGATCGAAGGGGGCATCATTGATAGAACTTAATGGTCGTGATGTGGATGGGTTCCTACGACGACGATCCTCCTTGCGGAATTCAGCTCTGCAAAATGGAAATAATCTCATTAAGACTGGTCATTAATTAGGTAGGTTCTTCCAACTCGCCTTCCGTTCTTGCCCTTGTAGTAAGGCAGTGCCGAGAATATAAAGAACGGCACCTTGCGGGACACCAGCACCATCCGCTCGTCCCTTCCCTGTCCCAGGCCCAGGGCCTGGCCGGCGGTTCCGCGCCGACTGTCGCTTATCTGCACCGACTTGCTCAGGCTGTTCCGGAAGCTGCCGGCAAAATTGCCCGCCGGCGTCAGGCTCTCCGTGCTACTGTCATCGGTTATGTGGCTCACACTTGATCCACTCAGAACGTAGGTGCGTTTCAGGCCGCCACCGACGGCGATGCTTGAGTTGGAGTTACCCGCACGCATACCCGGCGCCGTATTGAGACGGGCCCTCCGCTCCGGCTGCAAGTTCTGATCGCTAGCCCCATTGCTGAACGTGCTGTGGGCAACAGAGAGGTGTACAAAGATCGGTTAGAATCGTAGTGATCTAAGGAGCAACAGGCGCTCAAAAATTCAAGTAGCGTGAAAAACGCGCAAAACAGCAACAGCAAAGCGATACAAAAACGCGCTGGGCTGGACCTTGAAGGCGCTTTGCTGCTTGCTGTTTAAAAATACGTTTTCGGTATTTATAAATTCAATGACAAATGACAGAGCATAGAGAGAGACTAGGACTGGCGGCTCAGCTAGTTAACCGACAAAATATATTTTTTTAAAGACTAATTCAAGTGGTTAAATATATTTACTTGAAATGTATTTACCTATCTTAAAGAAATTTATTGAATTGTAGAAAAAAATACTTAAATTGATTGGTTTTTGAATATTGAATTTAATTATATTTTTAATCTTTAATAAATCTAGACAAGTATCTTAAATATAGTTTAATATAAACTTGTCTTTTACTAAACATATTCTATTCTCAGCTTCTTTTATTTATTTCCCTAAAAAGTATCAGCACTGACAGCGTCTCTATCTGTCCAACGCTTCCCCTCCTCTGACTTAGGATCCGCAGCAGGGGGCCCCATCGTCACACCCCTCATGCAATGATCGATATATTCACAGGGACGCAGAAATGAAAAGACAGACGGAGCGGTACGATTTTCCTTTGCGTATTTAAGGGCGATCAAAGTGGCTGCTCGCTCGCTTATCGTTGCTGCTGCTGCTACTGCTGCTGGTGAGTATTTTTGGAAATCAAAAACACACAAAAACACACTCGAAAACCAACACATGTGCCAAGTTTGTGTGCAGCAGCGGTTGAAGGGCATATGCCAGCAGCGACAGCAGCACAGCAACAAATAATAATAAAAGCAACGACGACAAGTCAATTAGCCAACTAAACTCGACGACGTCTTTGTGGAAACTGAGCGCCTGGCCGATTACCTTGGGATAATTGGTCTAGGTCGAGGTTACAGCCATCATCGGCAGCAGTATCTGCAGAGCGAGGGAGGGGAGACTTTATAAACTCCCGCTCCACACAAAAATCCTTGAGGTGACGATTCTGCGTTAATTAGTTGAATAAAGTGCACGGGGCGGGGAGCTCTCAAAGAACGCCACATAATAACCCCAACCCTGGCCAGCGCCTTCTCCAGCTACCCACACTCGGCAATATTATGATGGAGGTGGCGCCTAGGCTGTCATAACCCGTTAATTAGTTGGAGCATTTGAACAGGCTCGCAGAAGGCAGCAGCCCGAATATATTTTTACATGCTTACAAATGTAAGCTGACGGCGAAGATAGGTCGTCGGACGAGAGGGGAATACATTCATCCAAGGGCCAAGGGAAGATGACTCCAAAATGCTTATATGTGGGTATACACTGTGTGTGTGTGTGGAAAAGGGCCGGCAAACATTTATTTTTGTGCGTTGCTTTGTGTTTGTGGTTCGTCTAACTTATTGACTCGCCTCGCTAATGAGTGTGCGTGTGCGAGGTGATAAGAGTTCAGTGCGTGAGCTATTGGCCTCGGAGTGCAACTCCAAGTGGTTTTAATTTCGGAAAACTCCACCAACTAGATTGTGCTGTACGCCTGGGCGTAAAGCAAACAATATTTAAATTCTAACAATAGTTTTAAGACTATTTTTGAATGTGGTGATTCAGAATCTTTCGAGTTTTTGGAAATGGAATGGATAGGGAAACTTCTTTTTAGGCTTTAAAAAATCTTTGATTTGAGTCTATTTAAAGCAACACCAGAGAGAGACATCTTCTCTCTATGTATTTCAGATCAAAAACGTCTTCTTTTAAAATGGAGTACATTTTGTGTTTAGGGAATTTGTTTATTGCATTTGTATAAACTGTATTTATATTTGTGCATTACTTGAAAATTTTCAGGTTTATTTTAAGTATTATATATAAAAATGTTATATCATATTATTCATATGCTAAAATCCCTAAATATTGCTGTTTATGATCAATCATTTATTATTGCCTCTGCTTTGTTTAATTAGTAATACTGATCATAAGACAGTGAAATTCAATCGATAATCTAGAAACATACTAAATCAAAAACAATTTGTATAAGTTAAAAAACAAACTAATAAATTCTATTGACAACAAAATTGGAAATAGATGAACATTCTAAAATTAAGAAGCACTTTTTTTAATTACATTTAACGATTAGTTATAAATGATAATCCTGGGAAGATAAGGTTTTTTTTAAATATAAAACTGTATGCGGAATTTATTTCCTTAAGACCTTATCAGCCTCCAATCTAAACACAATACACTTTTCATAAATCCGAGCTGTGCTAGACTCTCGCTTGGAGTCTCCATCTCTTTGATTAGCAAATATTTACCGAATTACTGGTACTAAAAGCTTGAGTAAGTATGCTTTTCGCATCTGTCAGAGAAGTTAAATAAATCTGGCCGGAAAGCTAAATCGAAATATAAAATATATTAAAATTGTGCTATCTTTGTTATCCCTTTCCCTTCCCTTCCCCGTTTGTCTTAATTGTTTAATGGTATAAGTGTCCGTGTGTGGTGTGTGCAATCAAGTCAACTGAGTCAATTTCGCTTTTATCAGCAGTAGCACTCGCTTTTGTTATTGTCATCGTGGGTTTGTTGTTTTTGCTGTTATCAGCTGCGGGCTATTTGTGCAAACAGATGTTAACAATGGGAGTGAGTTTCTTATATAAGTTCACATTTGACCACATCACGTGCCTGTTTTTTTGTATATTTTGCAATTGAAAGCTTAAGCTGAGTTATTTTATAAAAGCTCTGAAAAAAAAACAAATGAAACCGAAATATGTAAATTTTCGTATAAACAAGTATTTGTTGAAAATGAAACCAGAAAACTGTGAGTGGAAGGCTAAAAACGCTAGGAAAGCACCGTCAAAACAGCTAGAAAAATGTTATGAAATTGCCTAAAAAATGCTGGGAAACCCGGTAGAAAATCTTATTAAAAACAAAGAAAACCCGTCAGCAAAACGGCTTATTTAAAATAAATATGAAACTATTTTTTAAATATATTTCAAAGAATAGTGTTAAACACAATTAGAAAACCGCATGCAAAATGCTAAGAATCAGCTAGCAAAACGCCTGCAAAGCGCTAGGAAACCGCCTGCAAAACGCTGGGAAACCGCCTGCAAAACTCTAAAAAAAACGACTCCAAAACGCTAACATTATCTAAAATTAAAAAAAAAAAATTTGAATATTTTATTGATATAAATTCTTTGTATACAAATTTTGCAAAATGTTCTAGTTGGCTTGGCTTCTAAATTCTAAATTCAATGCGAAGACACGAGAAATATTCATAATTTTAATACTTGTTGCTGGAAAAAGTATTTTCCACGAATAGATTTGGAAAACTAGAAATTTCCAAACTGTTTAGGCGGTACCCCCCAACCAATCGTTCGCGGCACTCTCCATATACTAAAAACAAGGCGGCAACATGGGCGATGTCCTGAATATTGACAGCGTAATATCGCGACTTCTGGAGGTGCGCGGATCACGGCCTGGAAAAAACGTCCAGCTGCTAGAAAACGAGATCCGAGGCCTCTGCCTTAAGTCGCGCGAAATCTTCCTCTCGCAGCCCATCCTGCTGGACCTAGAGGCACCGCTCAAGATCTGCGGCGACATCCACGGCCAGTACTATGACCTGCTGCGCCTCTTCGAGTACGGCAACTATCCGCCGGAGTCAAACTACCTCTTCCTAGGCGACTACGTCGACCGTGGCAAGCAGTCCCTGGAGACCATTTGCCTACTGCTCGCCTACAAGATCAAATACTCGGAGAACTTCTTCCTGCTGCGCGGCAACCACGAGTGCGCCGCTATCAACCGCATCTACGGCTTTTACGACGAGTGCAAGCGCCGCTACAGCATCAAGTTGTGGAAGACATTCACCGACTGCTTTAACTGCCTGCCGGTGGCGGCCATTATCGATGAGAAGATCTTCTGCTGTCACGGCGGCCTGAGCCCCGATCTCACCTCGATGGAGCAGATCCGGCGCATCGTGCGACCCACCGACGTTCCCGACCAGGGTCTGCTGTGCGATCTCCTCTGGTCGGATCCGGACAAGGACACCATGGCCTGGGGTGAGAACGATCGCGGCGTTAGCTTCACCTTCGGTGCCGAGGTGGTGTCCAAGTTTCTGCAGAAGCACGACTTCGATCTCATCTGCCGCGCCCACCAGGTGGTCGAGGATGGCTACGAGTTCTTTGCGAAGCGCCAGCTGGTCACTGTCTTCTCGGCGCCCAACTACTGTGGTGAATTCGACAATGCCGGCGCCATGATGTCCGTGGATGAAACGCTTATGTGCTCTTTTCAGATCCTAAAGCCGGTGGATAAAGCTAAAAAGTAGTGCCACACACAGCCCAACAATAGCCTGTTCCTTGAAGCAAAACCAACATGAATCTTTTAGAATCCAAACTGAAATCAACGCAACAAAAACCCTAGATGGAGGCGTAGACGAGAAGTTCAACCTGTTCTCACACCTGGGGCTTTCACTAACGCAAAAAATCTAAAGAAGAACAATTAACCACTTCAAGGTACTAAACTTGTAACAATTAGTGTATTTCTGTGACATATGAGACTCTGCGGACGAGATAAATAACGAGCTATGGAAGTTATTATAATAATAATTAGAAGTTGAATTTTATTATTAGCGGAGGTGAATATATTATATATTTAAATATGTATTAGTAATGTGTTTCGATTAGTAACTCTCAGTTTACATAAGCAAATTTTATTTCCCCTAAAACAATTTTTCTTTAGTGTTCCGCCTTTTAAAATAAAGTATTTTAAAATGTCACATTTCTATATTAATTAATGCTAAACAAATATAATTTCCTTTCAACAAGAACCCGTTGCTTGAAAGTTAATTAATTGCCCAACCGATTATCGTGCTCCAATCCCAATGACGCACATCGTGACCATAATCAATCTATTGCTCTTGCTCCTCTCTCTTACCTCGGAGCGGAACCGTACGGAACGAAAAGCGATGTTGTTCCCGATAAGGTGCAACACATCACGGCAATTCGAGGCCCAATCAGGGCAGCCGAAAGCGTTGCGAAGTATAGCAACATATACAATAACAATAGCAATAATCGTGTTAGCAAAGGGAGCCATAACAAAAGAATATCCGTCGCGCTACTGTAAACAAACAGGGAGCACAAAGTGGAATGCCGAAAAACGCTAGCAGTTTTGGCCGCGCAAAAAAACCTCGAGAGAGCGACTTGTGTTTACATAGTCCAAGCTAATTACATAAGGCAAATAACAAAAATAAAAGAATGTGTATTTACAAGTCCAAGCGAAGGCTGTCGATAAAGAAACAAATACAGACGTACTTGTTGATAGAAAACTGTATGTGTATTTATGTATATTCTGGCTGGCCTATATTTCTCTTTAATAAAACTACAGTATAAATTCCCCAGTAATTATTTATAAACTAAAATAAAGAATACCCATTTAGGCCTAAACCTTAACCTGTCTAGATTAAAAGATTGTAAGCCCAACCCTAAAATTGGCAAGTAAAATGATCAAGTAAGGTTGTACCTGGTCATACATATTATATATAGCGAGCAAGATGTTAATAATTTTGTATGTTGTAAAGAAAGAACTTGTGAAGAGGAAATATTAAGTTCGCTACTTATTTAAGACTAAAACTGGCACCTTAAATTACTCAAGTACGGATTCAGCGAAACATTATATCCAATGTATGGTGTATAGCAAGCAAATTGTTCAGGTTGGTAATCGGAGTATAAAAATAATTAATAAAAAATAAATAATAAGGTAAGGGATTATTGAGGTAAAATTGCGCAAAATTACTACTGAAGGGGATTACTCTGGGAGATGTTAAAACATATGTAAACAAAAACTCGTGTTTTTTCATAATAATTATGAATTAAAGTATTAATTATAAAAGGGTTTGGTTATTAGTTATTAACCAAATGAAATTAGTCAAATTTCTACAAAGTGTATTTACTGTACTCGCTTTCAATGAAAACTATAATGGAATATTCTCTTCTCGACCAGACAATTCCACAACTTTGCTTAACTCTTCACTTCACAGTCCGCCTTTCCGTACACAAAACAACTTTGGCAAGAGTGGAAATAACAACAAATAACCGAATATCAGGCAAGAGAGAACCCAACCGATCCGCTTTTAACCGCTTTTACTTGCCAAATACAGTGGAAGTCATAAACGAGCCAGAGAAGCGAAAGCCACTGAAAAAGGCCAGATAAAAAACATAATAATAGTGGGGCCATCATATGAGGGAGTTGGAACAAATGTACATTTATTTAGTTATAATAAATATAATGAGTCGCAGTTGCTATATTAGCATTGAGGTTGTGCCAATAAGAAACGTGTTCGCGCTTTATCTGCGGGGTCTTTGCTTTTGGGGAAGTCTGCGCAATGAACTCAACAAAGAAATTGCAATAAATATATACATAATGTACATATGTAGACTTATTTGCAAAATGGATTAGTAGTATCTGTGTGTCATCATACTTGGGCTGGCTTATCGTGGCTCGAGGGGAAATCAAGCTTTATGGCTGTCTAGCTAGCCATACACAGAAGAAAATAAGAGGGTCTTAGGCTTTCAAAAGGAAGTTACAGCTATATTTTCTGATATTTATTCTTGCTTTTCAATATTCTCAATAATCAATTCAAGTAGTTATTTTCCCCTTCTTAAGCTAAGTAAAGTTTAAGGGGTTGGTTTTATTTCTGTTATGTAAACTAAAATGCAGTTGCAAACTGCATCTTTTGAGCGCTTTCAAGCTTTTGCACCACTGACACACATATTTCCACCCCTCAGCTCAAGGCTTGGGCACAACCCTTTCAAATCTGACCTTGAAAACGAGGTTTTTTTTCCGGCTTCAAGGATTAGAACCTCTCATACGCACAAGTAGTAGCTGTGCAAAACGAAAACAAACAAGGGAAACCGGTTCTTATTACGTCGTCGATTGCATAAAACTCTGCCCTCAAGGTTACCCAGTTGGAGTGGAAGAGCTGGGGAGCAAAGGAGGACTTTCTGGGTTTGGACAGGTTTGCAGACCCGACATTGACATTGACATTGGACGAGGGGGCAGGAGGCAGGAAGCAGGCTTTTACGCAGTAAGGATGAAGGACCAGGAAAGCTCGGCCGAGCCAAGTTCAATGCCAATGCCAAGCTTTGGGTTTCGCCGGCAGAAAGTCCTTGGGTTGCCTTTCAGAGTAGCGGCGAAAAGGGCGGGGCATTAAATCAAATTAATGCCATGACGCAACCTCTTTATGAAGAGGGAAGTGAAAAATGAGGAACAAAGCAAAATATGAATGAAGAATAAAAAATTGTTTACGTTTTTTGGCTCTCTCTCGTGTTCCCATTCATCGACATCAGCAACTCCACAAAAGCGGCTCAGGTTTCAAAACAAAAACTGGACATAAGTAGTTTGTTTTGGATTTTTCTAACTGCGTCGCAGTAGTTGAGCCCTTCTTTGCGCCAGCAAAATTTTTTCTTCTTCCGTTCCCAACCAAATGCCAGAGTTTCAAATAACAAAACACTTTCGTTTGCAACAATTGGCCAATTCGAAGATGTGCTGACATCGCTAGAGCTTCTTCCATCCCATTCCGGAGCGGATGTATGCAATTGAAGATTTGTGGGTAAAAATAATATTGTTGTTTTTGCTTGGAAGCCGATTCGAAAGGCGATATCTTTGGAATTTTTGAGAGGAAAATAACAGCAAAATAAGTTTTGGTTTTATTCCCATTTGCAGTAATTATTATTCACCAAGTGACTCATGAATATAGTGGTTTATAACCAAAATGACACAGCATTTAGTAGCCATTAAATGAATGCATGAAAAGGGAAAATACTACTAGGTACTTGAGGGGTTTTATCACCTGACATCAGAGTGCCCCTAAAGTGTCTCTGTAACGTCAATGAGATTTCTTATCGAATGATTAAATAATCTTTGTCCGGGTGAGTCTAAGAGATCTGCTGATATGGCCTGTTATACGTTGTATATCAAGACCTTATCACTACGCTTTCTTAAAGTGTATACATTCATAATATTTACTAGCTGTTCATATTATCGCTAGATAAGTTAAACAGAAATAAATAAAGATGGATTTTAAGCAGATAATCATTGTTGTATTGTTTCTTTCAAGTTATAGAGAGGTTTAAACATAAAAACTAGTAGATTAAAGATATTAATACAAGTAACAGACAAATTATTACTACATTTAAACATTAAATCTATTAGAAAGGGGCTTTTATATATTTTTTAAATTATTTTAATAAGCTAAATTTCGTTTAATTGTTTGCGAGAAAGTTAAGACATTTTGACAGAACAAAATACTACAGATGAAAAAAAATCACAAAAATTAAAGCCCTCTAATTTCTGTTAATTACCAATCTGGCTTAGGAAAAATGATTAGACCAAATGCAGCTGACAGGCCGCTGACAAGCCAATTGGCTGAATGCCAACTGCATAGTTTGGCTAAGTATGGTGAACTCTCCGATGACAATAGAGAGCCCCCAGAGACCCCATAAAACGTGTTAGACACCACCAGTTGAGTGGCACTAGCAGCCCCAGCCCCATCCCCAGCCCCGAGAAAGAAACCGAAACCGAAAATGCAAAGTAGAAATAACATACACATACATACTCATTCATACCGAAGCGTTAGCCGAGCGCGACTGCAGAGCTGCGGAAAAACAAGGTCAGATTGTCAAAGCGCAGCGGCGAGTGCAGCGACGAATTAAGCGAGTTCAACGAAACTTGTCTGGCATTGGAAGTGAAAGCTCTCGATGGGGGACAGAATTGGGATGCATTTTCCGAAGCTTTTCGCGAAGAAAGGCGGGAAGTTCAAGGAGGTTTAGCGAGCGCAATTCGCCATGCATTGAGTTTAACGAGCGTCTCATTGGCACACGCAGTTCGCATTGCGTAATTGTTGCGTGTCGCTTCGACAGGCTACTACTAGATAATAGATACGTACAACGATAATATCCATGATTCACCTGCTGACAACAATCGAGGGGCTGTGACAGGTCGTTTAAATGCGTGACAAAAACCCGCCACCAAACAAAAGCTCAACATTAAATGAACACTACGCCCCTCGCCTCCAACAACATGCAATTGCGTTGAATTGTTCGGATTGTTTGAACAGCCTGAAGCCGCCGCTGCCGCTGGGCACGCTCTCTAATTTACGTTAATTGAGCTGGCACACGTCGATGAATGGAGCCGATTTCCCACACCCTCACCCTACCCCACTCCCCCTTGGCTCAGAGTAAAATACATTTTGGGGGCTATTTTTAGCGCCTTTTTGACCGGCAAGCAACAGGCCCCATCGCCTAATTATGCAGAATCAGGCGTTGAAGACGTGAAGAAAACCCTCTCGGCCACTCTGCCTCTCAGAAAACGTCACAAATCTTCGGAATAACGCTCTGGCATTATTCAAATTTCACAAATCGAAATTTATAAATACTTTGGCAGCCAGCTGCGTTGGAGGATCATTGTTTTCCGTGCCCCCGCCGCTTTGTTTTCGCAGTATTTTCATCACGTTTGAGCCTTTTGTAAGCAACTTAGAGACCAAGTGTCAATTGGCCAACGCAAACTTAAGCGGAAATTTCAATTAACGGCCCGAGAAACTAACAATTCGTCGGGAAACCGACAAATCGAAGCCAATTATGACGACAGAATAAACGAATTGAACAAAAGTTCCTTGATTTATGGGTATGAATCATACTTTTCCGCTGCTCAGCCAATCAGAATAATTAAAATAAATTTTCTCGCATTTTAATAGAATGAAAATGCGGAATTACTTTTTGAAAAATCTTGCCACTGACGTCACATGTCGATCCGTTTTTGGCCAGCAACACGGCAATATCCTCACGTGTAATGGGAAAATTTTGTATTTAGTTGAAACATTCTTGATTTATTAGGAATATTTATTGAGGTTTACATGGAAATCAGGTGCGCAGTTGTTTTAGAGATCGAAAACGGAAAAGATTCAGTTAGATAAGACATAGTATGTGAATTTGCCTTAGGACTTCTGTGGAGATGTGTATACATAAACCATTAAAGTCCAAAATTGATTGCAATAACAGTTTAATTTATAATTCTCAAGGAGATTTCAAAGCAGCTTTTATATTTATAATTAATATTTTGATATTTAAGGCTTTTGAGAAAACTACAAAATTAATATTTAAAGGTTGAAGATTTTCCCTAGACACTTGGACGAATTTATATTGTTTATTAAGTAATGGTTGGTTGACTCACCGTTCCCTTAGTGGCAATAGCTTGCTGTTGCCAGCTCCACCGGCCACGCCACCGCCACTGCCCAGATTGGACACCTTGAGCGGTATCTTGACGCTGTCCGAATCGCTGCCGCTCTCGGCACCCGATCCCCCGCTGCCAGCGGTACAGCTCCGTGCCTGTCGCTGCTTTTGCTGCTGCTGCTGATGGAGCTTGTTGCTCATCATGCCCATATTGCCACTGCCCGGTACCTGGTGGTTCTGACGACCCGACGAGGTCGGTCGCTTTATGTTGCGTCTCTCGGCCGGCACAACGCAGCTGCGATTGTGATCGGCGGCCGGCAGGACGTTCATCAGGTATTGACCCATATTTTCAGTTTCACTAAAATGCCCGTCACCATCGCTGGCACCACCAGCTCCGGCGGCACACTCCTCCAGCCCGAAGCCGCCATCGATGCCCATGTGGACATCAGCGCTGCAGAGGAGCGGTGAGCAGAGGACACCACCATTCTGGTGCTGCTGCTGGGCATGGTTTTGCTGTTGATTCTGATTCTGGTGCTGCTGCTGATGAGTATGTTGCTGCTGCTGCTGCTGCTGTGGATGCCTCTTCTGGTGGTTGTGGTGCGTGGCCGAGTGGCTGCGCTGGTGGTGATGCTGCTGATAGTGCGGATGATAGCCCCCTGAGCCGAGTCCCAGCGAGGTTGGGTTCTTATTCTGGTTGCAGAGCAGGCTGCTGCCGAATGTTGCGCCGAATTTGGTGTCCCGATGGGTGCCATCTAACGAGATATTCGATAGGAACGAGATCGCAGCCAGTCTGCGTCTGTGTCTCGTCTTGTTGAGCGAACTTGCCATTAGGCGATTAACCCTGAGTCACCAAGTGAGTTTAACCGAAGGGGAATTTATTGGTTGGGTTGGGTTGAGTCCCGGAAAGCTAAGCGGAATGTAAAGGTTGCACTTTTGCTGGAACAGTCTGTTGGATACCTCTCTTTTTTACTCTATTTTTCACTTACAAACGGTTTTAATGGGTTATATCAACTGCTCTTTTTAACTGCCTGCTGTTTTTGCTTATTTGATTTGAAAAGATATGATCAATTAAGTTTTTTAGTCTCTAAACTAGCAGACAAATTAAAAAACAAACTACTTGAACGCGACATGGTGACAGATTTAAGCACTTTTTACGGAGGGAAGAGAAAAATAAATTTGATTTGAATGCACTCTTTTAAGCACTTTTATTAGCTATCGTTCATGCGCCGTTGCGTTGCGTTGATGTTTGGCTGCAAATAGAAACAAGAATAAAAGGAAAACATGGAATCAATAAATGCGGCGATATAAAGCAGCTTTTTGACCAAAAAATAAGCTTTGGCAGGGTATATTTTGTGGGGATACAGATTAAGTATATCGAATTGCCATGGCAAAATGCTTTGTTTTTGCTCATATGGATTGTTTGTTTATTTATTTGCTTCGATTTCATTTCTCTAACTGTATTTCAAGGGATTGTTTTTTTTTTTATTATAATAGTAACTCTGTAAATTTAAATATTTTTAAATGGATTTTTCATTATAAACTATGCTTGGAAACGTGTTTCATAAACGAAATACTTTACTTTTATTTTCTAGAAAATTGAGTGCGAAGAAAGCATTTTAAAATATGAAAAATTACGCAAAAAAATTTGCTGTTTTCTTTACAAGAATAATTCAATTATATATACATATGTTTGTATGCAAAATAGAGAATAGAGATTTTAGTTTCTGAATAACACTTTCGCTCCTTTAAATATTAAGTGTTACTTTTAACTCGGATTTTTGGCAAACTAAATGCCAAAGTGAGGAAACTCCGTTTTGCCAACGACAAAGAAAGCTTTCTCTGGCTGCGAAAAAAGCTGCATGCAGCTCAAAGCTGCAGAAAGCCATGATTTCTGCCACTTTGTTGTTGTTGCTGCTGTTACTCGGCTCAGTGTGCCACTTTTGTGGGTGGCGAGACGGAAAGAAAGAGAGAGGAAGAGAGCGAAAGAGAGCTATAACCGGCAACGAAAAATCTCGATGCGGTTTTCCGCACTTTGTTTACATTGCATTTCGAAGGAGAAGGGAGAGACCCTTGAGATGCCCGAAAAATTTTACGCAGGCAAGCGGCACCCTCTAGCACTCTCTGGAGTGGAAAATTTTCCAGAACCGAAAGAAAACAGCTGTTTAGAGCAAGCACAACAACAACAACTAAGACCCGGGAAAAGATTTTCCCGGGGGTTGGTCTTCTAATTGGATTTTTGGTTTGCCGAGCCAATTGGAATGCCGCACGGCGCGCACAAGTTTAAACCTGTCCGAACGAAAATCAATGCAGGAACGAACAAATATGTGTGCGAAAAGCATTGATGACACACAAACACACAACTAACTGCGAGTGACGTGTGTGTTTTTCTTGTTTTTGCTTACCACTTGTATCCGTTTTATCACCACCCTGTATTCGTTTGATATTCGTTTTATGCTGAGAAATGTTTCAAGCGCGTCATTTTGAGCTATTTATAGTGGGTTTCGGAATAGACTTTGATTTTTTTGCCTTTTGGCTGCCAACTCGCCTGCGCTATGCTCTCTTGTACCACCTCACCACTCTCTTTCTCTATAGCGCCTATTTGTGTGTGTGTGTGTGTGCACTCACGCAGCTGCTTCGTTGCGTAAATTATGCAAAATGCAGGCCAATTACAAAGTGTTTACAAAAACTTCTCGACGGAGCGTTTAACCCGATTTACAGCGATTTATTGGGAGAGCGGTTGTTACTGTGCGAACGATATGAAAATAGGGTTGTTGATAATATATCAAAATATCTCGAAATTATATATTAATTTTTGCCGGAATATCGAAGTCGCGATTTTTTTGTTTGATATTTTTTTATATGTTTTCCTTGGTCACTCTGAATGTCAAAACAAAGTTTTACAGGCTTGGGG